>JAOYMR010000004.1:8663915-8683968 GCA_025802075.1 Tenebrosternarchus preto | reverse complement strand
CATTATTCAAGTTCCTTCCAATTTTTCCCAAATTGTATGTTGTCTAATCTGTTATGTCTCCTTTAAATTATAGGTGGGGCGCGCGCGGCGGGGTGGGGGGGGGGGGGGGGGGCCCCGCCCCCCGCGAGGTGTGTGTGTGTGTGTGTTGAATTTAACAGAATTCAATGCAACAAAGTAACAATGTTTAAACACACATCTCACACATGACCACACAGCTAACAATAGGGACAGTCCTAATAAAATAAGCACTGCTAACACAATAATTATAGGATTGATAAGCAGCGATTATTATAATAGTATCAGACCAACAGCGTCAAATTAGGCCAGAGCTTACAACAAGCATAAGCATCTGCTATTTCATCCATGACCATGATCTTCTGCCTGTCTGCCTACTTGCCTGTCTGTCTGTCTGTCTGTCTGCCTGTCTGTCTGTCTGTCAGTTATAGAAAAAGGCTATGAGAAACTAAAAGCACAAATAAACGCTGAAGTCATCAGTCTGAGCCTGAAAGCTGAAGTCATCAATCTGAGCCTGAAAGTTCAATCTCTACACATTCTTGCTTTGTTATGCACTTACTGATTGTTTAAAGGTAAAGCCGTCAGTCACACTGATGAATGGGCCATTCTTACAGTGATATCATCACTCACATCAGCACATGCTTTTTCCTCTCCTTAAGATTCTAGTGAGGAGTCAGGCAGGATTCTAAGTGACCACATATCAAGTAAACCAATATAGAAAATAATTAGTCATTAGAATAAAGTTATGGCCTTGTCAAAAAGCTCACATGTTCAGGATTCATATGCATGAGAGGATAGTGTAAGAAATGGCTTCTTGAGCAGGCTGGCACTACACACTGGGGGGTAATCTGCTCTGCTGTGCCTTTTAATGATGACGGCTCCCCAGTCGAACAGCCTTAATTGGCTCGTTCCCCACGCGCTTGACGAGATTCAAAGTTTTCGTCGGTCGGCTCATCGGGAGATGTCAGCGTGAGGGACGGCCTCGGCGCACGGTGCCCGCGGGTCGCCGCTCGACAGCTAACTAGCGGCCCCGACGTTTAGTGCTTCCTCAGCATGGAAAACAGCAATGAGCACATCCTGAGGGGTGCGGTGTCACTCGCTGTTAGGAGCAACCGTTGCTAGGGTAGAAGCTATACCTCACGCCTCTGTGTTCTCTCCCCCAGCAGCCTGTCAGCGACGGGGGTTCGCACGCCTGCCACTCTCCAACAGGGCTACGGGTTCCTCAGCATTGCTGCTGTTGTTGTTGTTTTCTCTTTTGTTCTGGGGGGCTTGACTCTGGTACGATTCACGGATCTCTAGATGACACATGCTAGGGCAACACTGGCAGTGACCTGCGTTGGATTGGAGCTACAGGAAACGTGTGCTTTTAAAGGGGAAAAAACAAGAGTTTCAGTTGATAATATGTGGAACAGTCAGAAGCACCAGCACCTCTGTCCACAGCAGGATGAGGATCCGGAGAGCCATCATCCCTCTGCAGTGAAAAGACTCAGGGTCGCAGTCTAATGACTTTTAACATTTTAGAAAATGTGAAATACATTTTCATCTCCAACCTAATTAAAGGGAAATATAATTTCTTCTATATTTACAATACACACCTCATACAGGACATATAATACATTTTAGCTTTATAAAGGGAAAACACTGTGACCCCTGAGGAAAGCCAATGATAGAAGCAAAAACATCTGGATCGAGAGATGCACCCACTGATATACAGCCATTTAGGTAATTTGCTCTTCAGTTTTTGAAAGGCTCTCGAAAAGGCTCTTGAAAAGGCGTGTGTCTTAGCTCTAATGAATGCCTGCTCCCCATGAAACAAGCATGTTTTAATCGAATACACATTTTGTCTTGAATAGTGGACTATAAATGATTCGGAACGCATTATAAACATGCACTTTCATTTATAAAATAATTTAAAGGGATGGTATACAATGGAAATATCATTTTAGTAGAATTGATTTTACTCTTTTGGAGCCCTTTGAACCATTAGGAAAGAAAGTGAAACATTTATGATGATCACTTTTGTTTGCTATGACCATTTAGACCATCTACCTAACTAGATGGCCCTATTCGCTCCACCATTACCTGAACAATTTTTTGTTTGTTTGATTTTTTTGCTAGAAACCTCATGGCAGATCAAGCAAAGGATGGAAACCTATAGAGGTTTACCTGGCTTTCTAAACCGCTGAATTAAACTGGTTCCTCTCCAATGTCACATGTCCCATGGAGCTGCTGATCAAAGGGGGTTTAATCCTGCCAGACTATTTACCTCTCTCACTCCAAACACACGTTCCTAATACTCAGAGCTTCAGAGTGACCAGACCACTGACAGAATATGTGCAATAACATGGCCTATTTGTTTAACATATAAAGTGAAAGGGAGTTTACAATTTAGACAAGCACACTGGATTAAAGTTCACAGGCTTATCAGCACAGACCCAGAGGTATCTTTCATAGGTATGATTTAATCATAAATATAGGTATGATCTTATCAAAAAACATTTGAGTGTTATATTGTATTCATTAGACTGACTTAATGATACCATAACCTTAATGTACATTTGAGTTTAGCAAAATTAACATTATCCTTACTCTAGTTTATTGTCTTGTTTCTGGTTATTGACCCAGTCCAGTCTTCTTGCCAGATTTAGGATGCCTGTCTATTGTTTTTTTGTTTTTGTTTTTTTTTTTTGCCATAAGTCATGTTTTTCTTTTGAAGCCACAGACAAAGAATGTGCAGCACCAAAAAAGACAGGGAAGCTCCACACAGGTCTCCAACTAAAATGTTTAATGAATGTAACCAAACGAAAACGAACTGAAAAGGCATAACTATAACAAAAGAGGTCCAGCAACATTAAACATGAACAAGGACCGAACAAAAACTGGGCCTTTAAATAAGGAACAACATAAAGACATGATGATCCTCAGATGGCAAGCTAATCAATGAATAATGCCCACCACCTGAGAAAAGCATGGACAACATAAAATGACAGATGTAAACAATAAAAACGGGTCCATGTGCTCCGTTGCCGCCACTACCGGAGAACACCAGTGAAGGGAGTCTCTGCAACGTTACATAATGCTTTTATATTCTTTTTTAAAATCCATTTCCAAAGGCTTTGTTCCACCACAAGTTAAGATGATTATCTTAAAAAAATCCAGATTTCCATTAGTGTCTTATTCTAAGCTGATGAATGGCACCAACGCTACATTTAGTTCTTTGTTTGACCTATCAGATGACAATGATAGAGGTCGAGTTATGAAGCATCCTAATATTTAATATGAAGAGCTTATTATTGTAATTTAGAGATGGTTTTCTGATTGCTGCTTTAAAAAAAAATCCTCCCAATACAACCATCCAAGCACTGATGACAGATAATATAATGTGGAAAGATAATTATGTGGAAAACAACAAATTGCTTTTTATTCTTTAATTTAGTCTTTTTAAATAACCAAGCACTTTCAAATTATAGCAAAATATCAAAAGAAAGCAAGATGACCATGCTGATTAGCTCAGAAAATAGCAGAGAATACACCTGTGAGAGAGAAAACATCCCACTTACTAATATCTGTAATGTATTATGCCTTATTAAATAAACTGCTCGCTTTTCAGGTATATATAAGTATGACTTATGTAGATATTGATGACACATCACAGTTACTGGGAAGTTTAAAGCTGCCAGATCAACCAACTTGTCATCTGTCCTGATCATCTTAGATACCTTTGATGCCTTTGACACAATTAATCACAATATTCTTGTATCCGTTCCCTCTAGTCTCAGCATAATTTATTCAGAATGGCAACGGTTGGTGTCTTACCTTTGAGGGTGTTCATATTAAGTGATATGGAGTGAATGCTTACGAGCTCCTTATAGGCTCTCCACCGGTGTCCCTCAAGGATCAGTTCTTGGACATTTTCTCTTTTCTGCCTGTACTGCCTTTCTGGGAGAGGAACCATCCTCACATAGCTTCTCCTGCCACTGTGAACACTAAATTCACTCTCTTCTTTCCTCATCCTGCCATGCTATTGTTCAGATCTCATCATGCTTGTCTGACATCTCATCATGGATGGCACTCCATCTCCTAAAGCTGAATTCCAGTAAGACGGAGCTGTTACATATTCCAGCACCTACCATGATCTGGTCATCTCCTGTGAGAATTCTGTGATGCTGCTTGTTCGAAAAAGCAAGAAACCTGGACATGGTCCTGGATAGCGAGGTATCGGTGTCTGTCCGTGTTACTAGTGTGTTACTAGCATATTATTAGCATGACCGCAGCATCACAGGCTTGTCTGGGCTCTTTTTAGGATGATCAAGCACCCCAAATAATAAGAGTACCAAGTCATACCAAGCATATAGTTTAAACTTGGAATGATAGTCCAAAATTATGTTAAAATGTTCAAATGTACAGTTTAGAAAAACGCACAAAACAACAACTTGTGGAGTAATGCTGATTTGATTTGGTGCTGAGAAAGGCCCCCTGAAGCTTTGATTCTAGAATCCCCCTCCACAGAATGCAGCTTGTTTCTTGTGTGAAATCTTCTATTTCTTTCTAAAGAGACCACTCAGTTGCTGTTCTAACCCTTGTCATCTCAGGACTGGACCACCGCAATTAACGCTTGGCCCCCTGACAGCCCACACCACTCAGCTCTTGCAGATGATCCAGAATGCATCAGTTGTCTGAAGTTCACACACACGACTCCACTGCTGCATTGCCTTCAGTGGCTTCCTGTAGCTCAGATCTGATCAGATCTAAACCCAAAAATGGACCTGCCCCCTCATACCTGGAAGCACTCATCTCACCTCACGCTATACTTCATCTCTTTTGTGCTTCAAGCACAGCTCGTTCAGAACAGTCGTCCCTCAAGACACGAAGGCCTGCTTCTGCACAGGTATCCAGGAGTTGGAATGGACTTCCACTTCCTGGTCTTGCTGTCTTCAGAGGGAAGACTGATTATATATGTGTGTGTGAGTGTGTAGTGAGTGTGTAGAGAGAGAGAGAGAGAGAGAGAGAGAGAGAGAGAGAGAGAGAGAGATATTGAAGTACACCAGGTATCCAGAGAGACAATTTATTGAGCAGGTCCTTTATCAGGTGTGTATGCAGTCTTCTGTTCCTTGTATGTACTTTTTCTAACAGTGTTCTACCATAGACCTTCATGCATTAGCATGAGAATATATGCAGTTGATTTTTAGCCATTATTGCAGCTGAAAGTTGAACTAAGTGTGTGGACCAAAATGTTCTATGCATCTGTTACCTATCAGGGCAGTTGTTCTGGTACGTTCATTTTTATGAGGACAAAATTGTTTATTATTTGTTTGTTTGCTTTCAATTATAATATAATATAATAATGAATGTGACAGTATTATTTAAAAAAAAAACATTCAGATGATTATGGGTTCTTTTAATACAGTTGGTTTAATACAGTTGGTTATCTGAAATGCCCTTTGGCTGTGTGAAAGGTTTTAAATATTGCACACATACATTTTTATAACCTTTTCTCTTAATTGCACATATCTTCAGGCTCTTAATTCTAACAGCTGGCAGCAGTGTGCGCTGTGCTTAAATGTAAGTAGGAGCTCCATAATGGAATTGAACAATGAGATTATAACTTTTTACATTTTTTATTAATACACCTTGAATCAACTGTACTGTAGCTAGACATCCAGTCCAAAGTCAGTGGTACCTGCCAGTATCAGTGGGAGCATAATCTTTCTAGGCAGGTGAAGGCCTGTTGTGTTAAGCATTGGAAAACTCTCTTGAAACTAAGCTTCCCATATAAGCTTGCAGTCATGTTCCAGCTTTCCTAAGCAAGCTAAAGGCTGATACATCTTAAACACACATCTGTTTGGCCAGATGCTCGGGAGATGGTGAATCTACAGACTCACACAGGGACACTCAGGCTCACACAGGGACTAGAAAGCTGTTTAATCTGCTCTTATTCTGCTTCATATTTGAAATACCCTGTTAGGAAAAGGCAAGGAAAACACTTTGAAAGTGGTTTGAAAGTGAAAATCTGGTCTGCTGTGGTTAATGCACCCTGACTCAATGGAATTGCAAAATTAATTGATTGTTTTTTTAAGTCTTAGAATTGTTTCATCTCTCTGTAATATGACAGTGCTGGCATATTAGCATGTCTAGGTTTTAAAAAACATGTGGGATTTAGGAGATGTCCAGGGCTAGTAAGGATGTTCAAAGGTTTCTCCCCAGGAGAATTTAGTTACACTTTGTTTACAAGTAAAATTTTGATATCACCAAGATATTATATCATACCATGCACTGCGCTTGAACAATTACATTGTTATTTGTTGTGCCCTTTGGTATAAATCAGATTTTACGTATAGTTCTGGAAAATGGCCAACTTAGTTACCGCTTTTAAACAAAATTCTGAATAAAATGATGTATATTTAATTTGGGGGCATTTTGGGATCACCCTCTGCTTTTTCATCTTGGCACTTTTTAAAAATCAGTGTTGGACACATTTACCATGGAGGGAATTTTATTCCCTAACCGGTGTTTGGCTGAGCCAACACTCGAACCATTCCACAAATGACCAACCAAACAAAAAACAAGAAAATTCAGGATCCAAACACGAGTGGGAAAAAAACAAATAAATAAAAACCCCCATAGTAACATCCTGGCATTTACACTGTAAAACAATAAAGATGAGTATTTAAAAACTACAGATACAACTGGTGTGGAGAAAAAAAAAAAAAAAAAGAAAAAAAACCCCTAGCCAGCACTGTAATGTTTTGGTACATTATCTCCTCAGCAGCCCTCAACCCAGGTACTCCAAACTCCTTTTTTTACTTTTTGTGAGCTGATGTCTAGGTGATCACCATCATGATAGTTGCTGACACCACCGCTGCACAGTCCTGATCCTATTAATAACCCCCATCAGATACTGCAGAGGCCTCCGCTGACGGCTGGAGGAGGCGAGTGTGTGGTGGCTTTGACTTGGAACTTAACTGGAGTAACACCACCTCCTCCAGGGTGATGATCACTAAAACTATTCATCCAGCTGGTGATTGGCATAAAGGGGAGGTCAAGATAATTATTTCTGTTTCTCTCCTCAATTCTGCGAATTAAGGAGAGACCTGGAGACTGAAGGTTATGCAGTTTACCTTCCTGAAAAGCCTGGATACATCAATAATTCTGTGAGTATTCTTGGACGGTAGGTGGATGTCTTTTGTCATGTTCCACGTGCTCACCCCAGGCCTGATCATCAGGTGTCTTCTATTAGTGGATGTGCTTCAGTCAATATTGTCCTCAGGTGACTGACAGGTTGTTCTAGATTCTCGGAGTAGATGAGGGCTTTACAGAATAACACAACAAACCATTTAAACGTTACATGATTTTTTTAAAGAAGGCAGTCAACACAGACAAGCATCAGCACCCCATAAGGCATAAATAATGTTTAATCCTGTCACGGGACGGCTTGGCAGCGCTACAAAAAGGGAGGCAGGAACACATTTATTTAGGTTTCGGTTTCACACCGAACAAAGCGACAGTGATACTCACGCATACGAGGGACTAACAGCATCGACATAGACCGTCAAACACTCAGTGACATGCACACGCTTACACGCACTCACCCTTAATGAGACACAGGTGAAACGAGCAACACTAACGAACATCTACGAGACCTACAAGAAGCGCTCCGCCTACACCACACACCAACACGACACAGGAACACACCTCCAACACGACACAGGAACACAGATAAGACTGGGGGAGGAGGCCAGGGCGGCCACCGTGACAAATACAACATAATATGGCATTTTGTAGCATGCTGGTTCATATGAAGTTGTATCCTCTCAACATGAGGTTGTTTGAACTCCTTAGATATTTAACTGAGGCCTACTTAAGTCCATTATAGTCTAAGCAGGACAACTCAAAATCATTATATTTATTTTTCAACAAAGAAGTTTTCTGCAAAGAAGGTGGAAGTGGATGGACAAAGGAACCCTGTCTCAAGTGCTTTGTTTTGTATTCCTCTACTTCCTCTGGTAGAGAAGCAGACCCACGAGTGCCTAAAGAGTGTAGTTCTGGAATGGAGGCAAGTGCTACACTCCCAGGGTCTATGTGACGAAGGCCAGTGCTACACTCCCAGGGTCTATGTGATGAAGGCCAGTGCTACACTCCCAGGGTCTATGTGATGAAGGCCAGTGCTACACTCCCAGGGTCTATGTGACGAAGGCCAGTGCTGCACTCCCAGGGTCTATGTGATGGTAATTATCTGGTCTTGACCTTGTAAAATATACCTAGTTCTTGTTAAAACTGCAGAAATAGTGGAGGTGGAAGTGTTAGGTAGGTTTTTATGGAAGTAGAGGCACACAAGAAAATGGGCTGCAATGAACTGGAATATGTTCTCTCTGGCAAACCATAGATTAGCAAGATACTGAGGACATACTAAAACACTGGGATCACTTGGAAAGTCACTGACAAACAGAAGTTGAACATGATGAGCTTGTTACTGGGCTCTGTTTGAGACAAATGGGTTTAATCTAAGGCACGATTGAAGGGAGATGGCTGGCAGGATTTTGCCATAATCTGGGACAGGCTGCTCTCCCGGAGCTCTGACTGGGGCTAGCTGACTGGACTGCTGCTGATGATCTGTGTGCTCACTTTCTTAATAGATTGTCCAGCTGAATGGCAAGGGATGTTATCTGGACAAGTGGCCCAGTTCAGTCTACACCCTCCTCACAGCACACAGCAGGGCATGGTGAGAAGGGGCCACTTGCTCCACCCACTGTTGGGTACTAGGGTGGAGAACATTTTCTTGGTGGTTCTGCTGACTCCCTGCTCTGAACTTGTTTCTTCTCTGCTATGATCACTTCTTGGTAGGCAGATATTTGCATCCATTCCACTGGGACTCAGTCTTCTGTGAGGACTACCACACACAAGTTGGATGGAAATGTATGACTGAAACATAACAAATAAATAATGTATATTGGTTGTGAAGTAAGTTTTGTGAACAAAAGCAAAAAAATATCCAAGGGTACCAATTTACACTGAGGGGAAGACAGTCCTAATTGGGAACAGGTGTCAGAACTTGGGAGGCAGAACACTGGGAATGTGTCACCAAGGAAACCTTTATGACACTGGAACCAGGGGAATAAAGGTTCTTCCATTGATCTATAATATAGAACTTCTTTATTAGAGATCAGTGGAGGTTTTGTGCATTTCTTAATCCTAGTTTTAAACCATGCATTGTTTTTATATTACCTATTGGCAACTGAATGTGACACAATATGTTTGAAACTTGTGCCATGTGTTTGCCTGAAAGCTTTTTTTTTTCGGTGTATTAAAGTGAATTAATTTCCCCCAAAACAATAAATGTGTGTCAAAGAGGCTTTCAATTATGTTTCAGTCAAGATTATGACTAAAGATTTGTGAAGGTTTCCTTAGTTTTTTTTTTTTTTTTTTTTTTTTTAAATAATGCAAGCAAGATTTGGCTTTGTGGGATATTTACCTGCAACACCAGCTCTGCTCAGGAAGGAAGGGTTAGTTAGTTTATAAGGCAGGCCATCATTTAAGATGCCTTGTTGTTGGATTTATCAGCTTAGATCAGCTTTACTTTCACAGAATCTGAATCACATCAGAGATGGAGCCTTCCTTTAGTGTACTGTCAGTTTAATTTTAAATGACAAAATTATATTATAGCATCTGCCACTAATTCCTCGTGAGTTGGGTAGGGCACAGCAAGAACTCCCATGATCCTGTGTGCCTCCCCGCAGACTGTAAATAAGTTGGGAATAAATGTTTATTGGTTGACAGTGTTTATTTGGTGTGTTGTGAGTGTTTTCAGCATTTCCTTTATTGTCATCCTCTTCTTTTTGTTCCTGTTGTCTGTTCCTGCCATTGAACACCTTTTGAGCATTTGAAAAGTGGAATGTGGTTCTTCTTCTTTGCTGATTCCACACTACTGTACATCATTAAGATCATCCTAGTAAATGGGCATCAGAACTGGTTTAGAACTGTCTGCAGGTCTGCTCACTCTGCCCTGGTGATCTGGCATTTCAAATTCAACTGCTGGCCTGAAATGTGCTCTATCCATGCTGACATTTGGCAAGGGGGGGCTTTTCCCTCAAACTATGTTTTGAAAGTATTTTTAATCAGAGGCTTAAAGGCTTATGTGAGAACATTGAGACCAGTCACACTTCAATGTGTCCTGGTCATGTGCTCCAGACTTTCTCCCAGTTTCAGTCCCAACAGCTGGGGAGAGTCTTGTATACATTTTTGTTTCTGTAGTAACATTTTACATTGTGGATTTATCTAAAGAATCTTGACCTCATAAATAATAAAAAAAAACTGTCTTTCAAATATGATTACTGTTATATTTCCACAGACAAGTACTTTAGGACATCTAAGTTTCATGAAGTTTCATGACTTTTTGCTGGTCGGTTTTTAAGGACCACGTGTTTCAGGGGTGGACTTAGCAATGCACTGTATCTTCTGTCTGCAAACTCCAACTCCAACACCAACAAGGAAAATCTTCCTCATGGCACAATGCAGCAAAATGAATGTCTTCCAGAGGACAGGAATAATATATATATAGTAAGTTATGGCACATTCTGTAGTAACCTGTGAGTGACCCTCTTTTGGGGGTGCTAGCTCATCAGTGTAGGTGTATTTGCTGAATCAGAGAGGAACTTAGTCAGTAGCCCAACTGGTTTGGACAGACCTGATTGGCATGATGTTAGAATACAGAAAGTAAAATTTTCAGTGTTTAAGTAGGACATTCTTTTCATCACAGTAAGGGCTCTGACATTTCTGTGTTTGGCTTGTTTCAGTTTCTTCACACTTCCTTTTTATGGCAGGGTGAGTCACATGCAAGCTGTCTTTTCTTTCTTTTCAAAATAAGAAATAAATTAAAGATAAAAGTAGGTTCAGAAATTACTTTTGACTTTAAAATTATTTAAGGTTAAGAGAGTAATTTTGCTTCATAGATTTGTGATATGTGCAAAGGCCAGTGAGGTATTCAGGAAAATACAGCATTGATGAAAGTAGATATAATCATAACCTGTGAAATGGCTGCTGAGAGATTGTTTTCCAATGGATTATTATTTGGCAAATGTGCTGGGCAGAGCCTGAATCCGCTGTTGTGAGCATGTGTTATCTCCGACAGTGGCTCTCACTGTGAGCTAATGCACAGTACTGTTCACGGAGGATATAACTGAACACATTCTTCCCAGTTTAACTATGCCTCTGATTAAGGTTCTGTACTCTGGAATAAAAACCACAGCGCACAAAGTTAGGTGAATACACAAAGTTAGGTGAATATACAAAGTTAGGTGAATACACAAAGTTAGGTGAATTCTTGTGAGTTCAATCGAATGTCTGGTAATTCTTTTAAGACTTAATCTACTCTTTTAATCATCTTATGATGCCTTCTGTAAAAGCAATGCTTAACTGTGCAGATGCACACCCTGCAAACTAATACAGGTTTGAATCTCAGTTGTGCTATGTGCATGGGTTCTCAAAAATGATCTTACCACTAGGTTTAGGATGAAGACTATCTATAGTCCTGAAGACGTTCTATGCTCTGTAAACATGACTGGAATGTTCCTTTCTGGAATATTCTGTCATATCCATGACTGGAACTTCCATTGTTCTGATTGCCTTCGATTGAGCAGACATGGCATTCCTGGTTCTCCTTGCTGCCACCGCTGCCTCCCTCATCGTGCAGCTGTACTTATCCTCAGAGGCAGTAGATGGCATACAACTGGCATAATCACCAGGGTGCTGCCCGCCAGACATGCAGTCATGCAGGAATATAACACTCTCACAATACATAGCTTTTGTTTGTGTTGAATCAAAGGAAATTGGTTCTAAACAAATGTTCATTCACTGAGCATTAAAAATAAAGTATGAAATAAAAATAACAGCCTTGATGAAAAATTGAAGGATGAGATATGAGATGAAGACAAAAACAATTCAACAATGCAATCAACTCAACCAAAGAAAGCAACAACCATGATTTAAAACAATACATTATATAAAAATAATTGGTAATAAAATAATTGTAATGTGGTAATACTATGATAATAATTTTGTAATCGTATGGTATGTAAGTGCATCTATACAGTATTATATTAATGTCGTAATATTTAAATACATGTTTTCTGATCAATTCTGTAGTGCATTTCAAATGACACCCATTTAATGTTCAAATGTTACAGATTTACCAAAACTCATATGATGCTGTATTTATATTACAGGACTACATCTACATTTGCTGTGTTCGATCACATACTGTAGGTCATTCACAGTTTGTTTTGCGCAGAATGAAGATGTTCTTGTGTTCTTGAACTACTCAACAGAGAATTTTCTGAGGACCTTTGCCAATTGCCAACATCCATCATAAAACAAATGAATTCCATGTCCACTATTATTGAAGTGCAAAACAAAAATCTTGTTCCTTCAGTATCTGCAATGATCTGAAGTTTGAAAACTTCAAAGAAAAACATTGTTATTTGGGTTTTTTTGTTTGTTTTTGTGGGTCTAGAAAGCAGTAGGATAAGAAAGTAGTCCTGAGTTCGTGGTTCAGAGGTTTATTTTTATTGTTTTCTGTGCTGCTGTCACAGAGTTCTTTCTGAACTTTCTGTATGAAAACAACAGGGCAGCACTTACAGAGGCTTGAGAACGAGAAGTTTACTACAGAGCGCTGAGAGGGACAAAAATGTGATGCTTTTCACACCTCAACAAAAATTTAACATGGGTGTTGGTTTCTCTCTCCCATCCTTTCTCACTTACACACACACACACACACACACACACACACACACACACACACACATTAATTCTAGCAAACACATTTCTGCTCTGCTGTGAAGACATGTCAAATGATTTACCAAGTGAGCCATGTTGTACATCTTTGTGCATTTACTCAAACTTGCTGTGCCAACATAACATATTACCATTTAACACCCTTTGCCTCTTGAACTGACAGACTGACGGTAAAAATATTTTTTTTGTCCAGTGTTCTTGCTTCATATCAGCAGTGACACATCTCTGAGTTTGTTGCCTAAAAAATCCCTTTCACTTTCATGCAAGTGGAGAAACTTCCGGGCTTTTGCATGTCATTAAACCTGGTTCTTCTTAGAACACCTTATCTCCATGTTCCTGTTAATAGGTGTTTATTTAAAGCCCAAATATCTCTTTGTATTTGAAGTTTTGTAGCAGTGTTGTACTGATATTAAAAAAGTTTTTTATCATCTTAGAATTGCCCTTTTAAGCCTCTGTAACTATTAACCCTCTGTAACTTTTAACTTTTCAGTGACTATTAACCCCTCTGTATCTATTAACCCCTCTGTACCTATTAACCCCTCTGTATCTATTAACTCCTCTGTACCTATTAACCCCTCTGTATCTATTAACCCCTCTGTACCTATTAACCCCTCTGTATCTATTAACCCCTCTGTATCTATTAACCCCTCTGTACCTATTAACCCCTCTGTAACGTTTAACCCCTCTGTACCTATTAACCCCTAACACCCCTCTGTAACGTTTAACCCCTCTGTACCTATTAACCCCTCTGTAACGTTTAACCCCTCTGTACCTATTAACCCCTCTGTAATAGGTGGATCTTATAGTACATTTTATGCTCAATTCAAATGTTTTCAGACTTTTGTATGTTTTTAAAGTGTGTAAATCTTACATAAATTATGTTAATTATATATTACTTATTAATGCATATGAGCACAAGTTTGGCCAATTTTTGGCCTCAGAAATGTTCGTGTTCAGTATGCAGCAGTTGTCTGGATATATCCAACACAGACAGGATGCCCTTTGCTTGGTACCATGTTTCCATACTATACATAATGCCATGTGAGTCTATTGGATCAAAGAAGCCATGGATGACAGAGAAATTATATGCATTCAGCATGCAAAAATATATAATAAACATGTTACCTGTATTTCCTGTTGAAATACTGCCAGCACGTATCTGTTGGCATAGACCCATTATGTCTGTCACTGTACACCGATAAGGTGGATGGGGGTAATAGAGTGGCCAGTGGCAGAAAGGTCCAGGTATGTGTTTTTAATATAGCAGGCGAGAGCGACTGTAGTAAGTAAGGGAGCTATTTTAGATTCTGTCCAGTGAAACGGAGCCTGCTGTAGCATCCCTGTGTCCTTGCCTTAAAAGCCTTTTCCCATGCTAATACCGAGTTGCTCCCCTGTTAGTCAAAAAACTGCCATGACCCAGTGGTCACGTCAATGAATAGTAATGAAGATCATATCTCTGAGCATTTCTTCCCCCCCGGAATTCATGCAACACATTAAGACAACTGTAACAGCTGTGATCCGTACTGCAAGAAGGGGGGAATCCCTACTCTACAGATTCAGAGTAAAGACTAAAATGTAAAGGTCCCTTCTGTGCCATCGGCGGAACAGTGGGCTCAGTGATGTTTCTTGCATCCTATGACTCACCAAGGCCTTAGATACTCGTTTACTCCGGCGGGAGGAGTGTGAGGGAGATGCTGTGATATTTAGCCAAGCACACTGGTCACAGATGACTTAGCTGCTGAAATCAAGGCACCCAAGACTCGCTGATCAGAGTATGTCCAGGTGTGGAGGTGACCACAGACTTGCTGCCCCTCTACCCTCTGTGCCTCCACCCCCCTGGAAGGCACAGCTCTCTCCCATGACCAACATCTCACCGTTTCTTCTCACAGCACTCAGGCAGACTATACAGTGGCCTGAAGATTTGTGGCCCATCACTTTACATGAAGAAGGATTTGCCAGAAAAAAGCCTGTAATTAATGTTACTCAAAGCTAGCATGTGGTTGGCTAGCATTTTTATCACATCCTGTTCTTCCTTTCGAATACAGGAAAATAGCACTTCCCACTTTCTACCAGCTTGTTGCCCTGGGAGATGAAAAAGATTTTGTGTCTTTTTTTTTTTTTCAGCAGACCAGTTATCTCATCTTTGAATGCAGCCCTGCAGGCCTCTGTGATGCTCCTCCCTGAAGAGCAGTGAGTTCCCACAGGGCTGTGAAGCTCCCAGCTGTAACTCAGTGTCCTGGGGCAGCAGAACTGACTGGGCAGCTCCAGCAGCAGTAGGACCAGCATTTACCTGCTAGATTTAGATTTTTAACCCCAAGTTCAAACCCAAGTTCAAACGATTTCCCTATTGTGAGTTCCGCCGTGAACTCCAGAGTAGGTACAAATCCCAGCTGCATTAAGAAAGAAAAACATGATTTAACACTGTAGGAAACGAATAAAATAAATTGTGGATTATAGCAGTTCTGGGCTGCAGGCAGTTAAACATGATTGGACGTAATCAGACACCACACTCTTCCAATCATCTGGCTGTTCTCATATGGCTGGGAGCAGTGCTAATGCAGTGCTGGGGCCAGAGATTTGGCCAGGACACACTGATTAAAACAGTGTTGATGATCAGCCCGTTTTTGGTGCTGTGATGACTGTTGGCTCATCAGAGTCTTGGTTTAGCATGAACACATGGAGCTGGACCCATCGTTACTCCTCTCATCCGTTCCTACAGCACCTACTCTGCATTCCACTGCAGTTACTGGTTACTGTAACTCTCTCAGCCAGTTCTAAACTCACACCAGCAGGTTTCAGTGCTTGGTCAGTCTCAGTAACCAGGCGTCTTCAGCTTATCCATGTGTTTATGGCTGTCACTAGTGCGATGAGCAACATTTTATTGATCATTACGTGACTCATTTGGTAATTAATGCTTGTTGAGGCCAAGACCTGATTAACAGGGAATATTAATAAAATGTGTAATGTTGATAAAAGCTACATAACACAAGATGTTACATCATCTGGAATGGCACTGCCGCCTTCACGTGACGTACTGTGAGATGAAGAACCAAAGTTGGTAATGGTGCCATCTGCTTGACCAGAGTGCAGTCGCTGGTGAATTCTGTATAGGAGGGAAACCACACGGTCTCTGCATAAGAGGAGTATTTAAGAATAATTAGCTGTTTCTTTCTCACAGGCTATTTTTAGGACTTGTTTAAGCTCCAGGGACTAATTTTACGCTCTATCTTTCACTGCTTTTCCCTCTTCCTCTCTCTTTCCCTTAGTGAGGTAACACTTTTGTTACTGCAGAGTAACCTTAACCATTGAATGTAACCCTCTGGGGGTCATCCTTTAGAAGACCATGGGAATAAAAACTATATTCTAGCATTATTGTTACTGCCTTTAGGCATATGATTACTTAAGTTATCAAGGTGAAATCATCTAAAGATTCAATTATAGAACAAATGCCATATAGATTCCTAGTGCCTTTATTGATCTTCAGATTGATCATGGTTTGTGCGCATTCCATGCCATGCTAATAATAAATGTATTGGTGTAATGTAAATGTAATGATTATTAAATGTATTGGTGTAATGTTAATGTAATGATTATTAAATGTATTGGTGTAATGTTAATGTAATGATTATTGCCAGTCATGACAGATTCTGTCATGACTGTCAACCTGAACAAAAAAATAAAAAATAAAGTGTAAAGCATCATTTTCTATTTAAGGATGATTAAGTTTTAGAAACGATCTCTTCAGGCAGCAGTACCCATGTTTGACTTTAATCTTGGTTCTGTGTAAGAAGGAAGGTACCTGTGTTTGGCTCCCAGAAATCAGAGATTTACAAAGTATTTACAAGCACCAGCTCTACTGAGCTCAGAAATGCTGATGGGTGGAACGCTGTGGCTCGTGTGTAGCTGAAACGGTGAGCCCTACCTCAGGGCGCCCCCTTGTGGGCTTTCTGTTTTTACTGCTCATTAACTGTTCAAAGGCGAAACACTGCCTCTGTGCACGTATACAATAAAACCAGAGTTTCAGTGTGAATTCACACCAGGGTGAGTGTTGCTCCCTAACTGGAGAGAATAACACACTTTGATAATCTTAATCTGTTTTTCACACAGTATATTCTTGTTTCTTGGTCTAAAGTTTCTTAATCCAGAAAGGTATAGTGGTATAGTTTTGCAAGCTGCATATTTTGGGTTTGTTTAAATGTGCTATGAGTAATCAGAGTAATCAGCTTCAGAGATGATTGGCTAGCTGGATATCTATGAGCAGAGCTTTTGATTTTTCAGAGCCTCTCAGCTGTCCAGTTATAGAGTGGGTGTATTTCAAGAAACCAAGTGCCAGGTGCAAAAAAATTACAAATTGCTCCAGTGTCCTGTATTTGGCTTAGTTTTTTGTCAGGCTCATGTCATTGCTATGACGACACACGCTACCATGTGAATAGGCCTAGGGAAGGTGATGTAGACTTGTGGCTCAGTTTGAAGACTCTGGATAGTTCAATTGCTTCTCACTGTAATCTCCACCCCCAGTTCCTTGCTGGTCTCATGCCCCTGGTCAACACCCCCTGGACCGGTCTCCCTCTCACCGGTCCAATACACTGGGTTCTAGCCGGACCCAAGTGCTCCTTTAGCACACAGGATCCCTCACATTGGAACTGGAGCTTTGGGCAGAGTTCCACCTGCTCATCGTTTTCTTGTTCCCTGCCAGGTTCCCCAGTCTGTTCTTCTCCAGTCCCCGGTCTGTTCTTCTCCAGTCTCCGGTCTGTTCTTCCCCAGTCCCCGGTCTGTTCTTCTCCAGTCCCCGGTCTGTTCTTCTCCAGTCCCCGGTCTGTTCTGCCCCAGTCCCCGGTCTGTTCTTCCCCAGTCCCCGGTCTGTTCTTCCCCAGTCCCCGGTCTGTTCTTCTCCAGTCTCCGGTCTGTTCTTCTCCAGTGCCCTGGGTTGTTGTCTTTGTCTAGTGTCTTGCGTTATTGTCCCTGTCTCGTCTCCTGTACCTGGTCTGGGGATCATACTCATTACTGGATCAGACCGTGCATCCAGTGTTATTGCTTTTCCTGTATCTTTATTGATCTCCATGACTGTTCTTGTACCAAGGAGTGTCTCTGTCCACACTCCTCCTGTCTTTTGTCATGTCCCCTGTGGTCCGGTGTCCTGCCTACTGTCCTGTCCAGTGTCCTATCCTGTCTCCTGTGGTCTTGTCCTGTTCTCCAGTCCTCTGTCCAGTCTTGCATTTCATCCTCTTTTACTCCTTCACACTCTTCCAGGTCCTGCTCCTGTCATCCCCATTCCTGCTGTTGTTCCAGTTTCCTCTCGTGCCTCAGCCCTTGTTATCCCCCCTGTTTGTTTTGTTGTTCTATGTTCTTGCTAGATCTTGAGTTTTGTCTTGCTTTGCAGTGTCGTGTTGAGTCCTGTCTTGCTTCGGGAGCTACGCACTGTGAGGATGGCGTCTGGCGTCTGGCGTCTGCCGTCGTGAATCCATGGTGCCCTGGGCCATGTGCGCTTTGGTTGGTTTTGTTTTGTTTCAGTCCTGTTGTGTTGTGTTGTGTGCGTCTCTGCTCATGACTGTAACCCACCATGCCTGCTTTCTCTTTGTTATCCTGTCTATGTGCACACTGTGGTTTGTGGAAGCACTTGTTGGTTACTGTTTGTTGGCTAGTTGTGTTAAGGGGCCCCATATTTAATGTTCAGTGGATTCTCTTTCTTTCCTTTTGATTTTTATCCAATCGTATTTTTACCCATTTTTCTTCTCATTTTAAATACTTAACCATGCATCTTGCATCTCTTGTAAGTAATACAGGGATGGACCAGTACATTTTGTAAGTCCTGTAATCACTTATTCCTCAGTCCTCACATCTTTTACTCGTTTCCTCAGAGGGAGACTAGGGACGTTCAACACAAAACACGGAACTCTGACCCCTGTGGGTCTGAACAGTGTGCTAATGAATGCAGGACAGGTGAGAATGGTGCTTCAATAAGTGGGAGATTGTGATTAGGGGAGTGGCTGAATGCTGTGATTGACGTGTTGTGTTGTGTTGCATGTGCTGTGTGAATGGTGGTTGGATACCTAAATGTATCCAAATGTATCCAACCAAATAAACTGATCAAATAAGCCTTGTATTTCATATTAAATCAGTTTAAACACTAGGCAAAGCATAAAGCACTAGACCATTAACTTTGTCACAAACATTCCACATTACAAATGAGGTAGCTAGATTGAATTTCAAGCTCCAACAAATCTTCAACAAAGTCACTAGCTAATGTTAATGAAAAATAATAATTCTTGGATGTAATCCGCAATTATAAATACTTATCTAACAAGCTACATTATTAACAGCAATCACTCTTCACAGGAAAGAAAATTAATTTCTTTTCTTTACAGCTAACCACTTTGATTGGAGCAGATAATCGTTTAATTTCCATGCCTCCTTTCCTTGTGTCTTAGCTCCTCCCTCTGAGGAAACTTAGCTCCTCCCTCTGACGAACAAGTAAAACATGTGAGGACAGAAGAATAAGTGCTTACAGGACTTACAAAATGTATTGGTCCACTCCTGTATTACTTGCAAAAGATGTAATCTTTACATTGGAGAAACCAAGAAAAGGCTGATCATTTTGTTGAAGATCTTTGGACCAGCAGAATTAATTTGATTCATTTGTAGTGGCAAGGAATTTTAATAAGGCACTTATGGACATTGCAGTAATGATACCTGTTTGCGTTACCAGTTGTTACTATGGCAACAAGGAAGAAAAAAAAGAAAAAGAACTGATCAGCACTCAGAACTTGAGAACCCTGTGGAATGTTATGTTTTAAATATCCATGTTTTCTAATATTAACTGGTTCCTCCTCCAAGAAACTCACTTTGCACTTTGTTTGCACAGCTGATGATGGACCTCTATCTGTAACTTCCCATTTCACTTGAAACCTTGAAACCTTGAAACCTTTGCTTATTTCACTGCAATTCTGAAATCTTGTGTATTTCACTGTAATTTGGAAACCTTGATTTTTTCACTGTTATTCTGAAACCTTGGTTATTTCCCTCCAATTCTGAATGTCTCTACAATTTTTGTACAGTATTGTGCAGTTATTCACTTGCCATCTAGGCTGATCAACTGAATGTAACCGTTTTAAGGGCCTTTTGTTTTTGATACTTTTGAAAGATTTACAGAACAAGCAAAAATATTTCTTCAAACTATACAGTGGGGAAAAAAAGTATTTAGTCAGTCACCAATTGTGCAAGTTCTCCCACTTAAAAAGATGAGAGAGGCCTG
>JAOYMR010000004.1:8584729-8606042 GCA_025802075.1 Tenebrosternarchus preto | reverse complement strand
TTTAAACAGGTAAGTGTTATTGAGCTGTTCTATGATACCTTTTAAACAGGTAAGTGTTATTGAGCTGTTCTATGATACCTTTTAAACAGGTAAGTGTTATTGAGCTGTTCTATGATATCTTTTAAACAGGTAAGTGTTATTGAGCTGTTCTATGATACCTTTTAAACAGGTAAGTGTTATTTAGCTGTGACACCAACAGTTTCCCCACAGCTGCGTTTCTGTTTTCTGTTTTCTGTTTTCGTCCAATGCTTCTCCCCTTTGCTGTGCTCTGAATACACCAGAGTCCTGAGACTGGCACAAAACAAAAGATGACACTTGTTTCTCAGGACATGAAACTGCTGCTGTGCACGTGCAGCCTGGGGCCTTGTTACTGCAGCTGGCAGGTGCATGAAATGTAAACTCCCTTCCCACTTTAAACTGATGCCTTTGTCTGTCCAGCTGCCATGAGAAGCAAATGCAACACAGTAGGATGGGTGGAACCTGTTGTTTCACTGTTATTTCACTGTTGTTTCACTGTTGTTTCACTGTTGTTTCCACGGTGTCGGTGCTCCTCCCTACAGGAGCTGCAATACAGTCACAGCTCGGTTTTTTCCTCTCATTGGTCAGATACTATTCAGTCAAATCATTTTGCACCAAGTGTGGTATTCTGAAGGAGACTGTGTAATATTTTGTCCACCAAAAAGGTCAAATTCTCAACATGAGCGGTTGAAGTAAAGTGATTACATTTGCTAATTCAGCTCTCAGGTCTGTAGCCCATGTGATAAATGGCTCTCTGATAAATGATCATATTTCTAAACAGCTTCACACTGGCCTTAATTACTCGACTTTAATCAGGTACCATAATGAGGTCATGACCTGGGCAGGTGAGACAGACTTTCAGCAGCTGGAACAATGCATCATGGGAGAAGCACCATTGTCCTTGTAATGGAATAGAGGAACTTTAAAAATCACGACAGGCAAGCTTCAGTGTTGATATACAATTTCACCTCAGTATCTAGGTTAATTCTTTAGTGTCTGGTGAAAAAAATAGCACTGCTTCAGGACAAAACTATCTTTTTTTACTTCTTTAAAAAATATATAATGCATTTGGCAGCCGTTCCATTTCCCAATTGAACCTGTAATCATTAATGCTCTTTTTGCTTCAGACTTGCAGGGAAAATACACTGTTATTGACTGTTCTCTCCACTTGACTGCACTCCTCTGGGCTCGGTGGTAATGACAGCGTGTCTGTTTGCACTGAGACTTCGCTCAGTGTACTAATAGCATGTGTTATCCCAAAGGCTTCACAGTGCTACTTAAAAAAGTTGATTTAATTTGTCCCCTCTGTCCAAAGACTCACCTTAACAGATCTAACCTTTTGTTCAACAGAGTACATACTAGCGTCAGACAGAGAAAACAACGGTGTATCTAGATATTTGGTTTATTTAAATGCAGTTTCTGCTTCACTGTTCCATTTCATTCAGGCAAACATTTACTCACAAACCTTGACTGATGGATCTAGATAAACAAGAGCAGGAAAAGAGGTCTGTGCTGAGAGGTCACCAGGGTCATGTGTTCATAAAGAGTGTGGTTAGAAGATACCACCTCTTCCTTTGATGACTGAATCAGCATCAGTACTGAGTGATCACAGGAGACGACACTCATCCAGGCACGCAAGACTTTTACTGCTTCTGTTATTAGATGATTAACAGCTCTAACTGTGAGCCTGAGAGTTCTAGTACAGACTTTCTTTTGAACTTTTGGACACAAATACTAGAAAGATTTTTTATATGTTAATTTTGTACAAAGTTAAATACGCTAGAGACGGACTGCGTGTATCTGATATAGCATTGTTTTAAAAGCTGTTGAAAGTGTTTGAATCTTTTTTTAATTGATCACAAAGCGACCAAGTTCCAATCTTTGTATCATGTATAGCAAAAGAAATTCAGAAAAGATTGAGAAGAAACATTTATTGTAAAGTGGTGTTGTGACATGGATAATAAGTTTGCAACTTTGCACACAGAAATGTTCCATGTATTATTTTCCAAAAAGGCTGCATCCAGGATTCAACATCCATATCCACAGGCAGTGGGATAAAATGAGGATCCCCATGATTCTCTGGTTTGCCAACAATTTTCCTGCTCTCCAATGATGAACACTTTCAGGACCACAAAGGTGTGGCATTTATTGAATGATGGAATGGACATACATTTTGAAACAGACATCAACCACAAAATAATCCTTCATTAGATTAATATCAAATTGCATTCGCTTGCCAGTTTCATTGCTTGGTTTGTGCATGTCTGTGTATTGGGTTGACTAATATGTTTGTTTTCAATGAATTATGGAAGTACCCTTCATACAGCATCACGTTGTGCATGTGATTTACAAAACATATAACTAACCTTAACATCTTATTCTGTTCAGCAACTACTAAGATTCCTAGGAATATCTAGTTATGCTAATCACGATTCCATCTTTGTTTTCAGAACATGACATTATAAAACCAGAAAGAAATATGTTATCAGTCCTGTATGTCGTGGGTTAAATATTGAGAATGTACAAAAACAAAACAATGGGTTTACTACATTTAATTTTTGAGGTATTACATTTTGCAAAATGAATTTGTTAACAAATCACAATAAATCTGAAGTAAATAAAAGATAATTGGACATAACCAGCATCACTACCACAGGCTGAGGAGCCACCATTGTTCTAAAAGCTAAAGGGCATTACAATTAGGGCATTTTAAAGAGGTTTGAAGGAGGAATGGGGTATTTTAGGGTGGGTACAGTGAGCTCCATACCCATCCATGCCCCTTCCTTGAGTCTGTGTGAGTCCATCATCTCATAAACATACTTTTACATTTTTTTTTTTTAGTTCACCTGGAAATATATCACAGTTCTGTTTTGTTTCTCTGTAAATATCAGCCCTTTAGCACAACGGCAGAGTTGGTTGCATTGATAATGTTGTGGTCCACGTTTATTTTCAACTGCAAAGTAAGACCCGGCACCATTGTCTGCAGAAAGATGACGATGGCATCATGTTTCATAGTTTCATGTGCTTTACCTGCACTGGCTTCTCTTGGCCGTCACCATCTGAACCGCACAGAAAAGTCACAGCAGGCTAAGCAGAACAAAACTAATCAGAAACTCCAAAATCTCAGGTGTAGCCTCCCTTCGTGTGACTGTGACGGAGGGGTTCGTACCTCCACCTAACGGGTCTTAACCTGATTACAAAGGTTTTTAACAACTAAAAAATGTTTACAGTCTGGTTTTGTTTCACACTGAGATTAGCTTTTATTAGCTTTTTTTGCTCTCTACTCTCCACAGGACTCCAGTGGTATTCCAGCTCGTTTTCCACATGTTCCTCTAAATCATGGCTTAATCTTTTCAATTGCAGCTCAGTAATCCATAGGTGGGATGCGTCTGAATTTCAAAGGGAGAAAAACTACAAGATTCATCAAGGCTTCATTCAGCATAATGTTCTCCACACATCAGTGACAATGAGGTGTACCCTGAATCACTGTAGCACTGGCAGTAAGACATGTTAATAGATGTTAAGTGGACTAAGTGAATGTCAAAGAAGCAACCACTATTTCAGCCTTAAATGCTACTTTGTCACAGGCTGCGTAGCGATGACGCACAGACTGGGCTGCCGTGGCGACGGACTCTTATAGTGTCAGCCAGCGTGGTTTGGCAAGGGGGAGTCGGCAGCACATGGCAAAACTGCATCAGTCGTGTCTTTATATAATGTGAGAATGTGAGAAGGAACATTTTGGTGTGCCGAGCTCATCATCACGCAGCTCTGGTACACCACGTAACGCAGAACGCCCTGGGGGATAAAATACAAGCGCTCTCATCGCTCAGGATCCCACGCAGAGCTATGATGACTTTGTTGACAGTCTTACTACTCGACTGCAAGCGTGTACATGATGACTTCAGACAAGTGTCATTATACATCATTACATTTAGTTCCAACAGTATTCCACTTCAACATCAAATAAATGTCATTATTTATCGTCAGAGGAGATTTTACGATAAATCTCTGGGGTAATGCATAAATAACACTTAGGTTCACAACCACTTAACTATTAGCATGAATGACCCACAGTGAGACACAAACAGGGACATCAGAAAAGTTTGCTGTGTTCTGATGCACCCAATGAAGTCATGACCTACACAGAGTATTAACAATAGAGAATGCAGTTTAGAAAATTTATAGAGCGTAAAAAGCCATTTATTTCAGTACTAAAAATACTGATATGGCTAAAATCTGTAAGTTCATATGTTCAGAGGTTAACGTTTCAAAGTGGACAGACCAATTTTCTGATGTAAGTGACAAAAGCTTGAGCCTTGATAGCTAATACTGAGTCTCACCAGGTCATTGTTCCAACCTCATGTGATGTTCGACTGGCTTCACTGAGGTCTTCTTCATAAAACATTAAGATCTAAAAGTAATGAAATCAGGCAACGTGGCATATGGGTAGGAACAATTACCTAAAGAGACTGGAACCCTGGACGGATTGACCATGTTCTAAAGTTCAGACATTCAGTGACTAAATACAGTACATCATAATTCCATTACAGCGTTTAATGCAGATCTGTTGTCGTGGGTGTACATGAAATATGGTTTGATGCTATGAGGTTCTAATGAATCTATTGAAGGAACACCAAACAGTAATAAGGAATGATCAAGTTCCTCTGGTGTTTTATCAGTGGTGATCAGGTAAGGGTTTCCCTATAGCTTTCACAGACTTTAACGTCACCAGAGCTGTAATTCTCTAAAATTCAAAGTCAATTTGCCTAATATTTAAAATAATCATACGAACATACACCAGGTGCCATTTATTTTCTGTAATTTCTATTATCTATTTTCTTTGCGCTGACATGTACAAAAATAGACAACAAACACACCAGAAGCTTGTGAATTACAGTAATGGTGAGAGAAAAAACGACCCATGTGTTTTAGAGCACTACGCATCAGCCTTTTCTACTGAAATGTGACAGTCAACAGTAGATGAGCAAATATTCGATAAATCTTTGTTCTTGAGAAAACAACATATGTGCTTTAAAAAGCACAAAGCCAGTTTTCATAGAAAGGCAGATCAGAGTGTTTTATCGCTACAGAGGGGTTTTGGTGTCCAAACACTGCCTAAATCAAAACTGACTGTGCAGTACAACAACCAGCATTACAGATCTCCAGAAATGTCCATGTTTTCTTCTGAAGCCATGTTTTCACATTCGGGCTCGTGCTTCCCGGCCATGTGCCCCAGAGCACAGTAGCCCAACATACAGCAGCAAAGAGGAGATGTTCCCACTACTGCTCCTCACATCTCACCCTGCACACCAGTCTGCTTGCATTGTGAGGCTCTTGCATGATTCTTCCATGTTCTCTTGTGTCAGAAGCTCATTACCATAGGTCACATTGTTGCAATATAATGCAGAGATTACAGTAATGGACACAGAGACAGTACCGAATAAACCACGCTGTACCATCCTCTTTCATGCACTGTTCCTGGATGAAAGGAAAAAAACACACACAGACACCTTACGCGCATGGGGTCTTGAAGATGGCTGGACGCACCTCTGCCAACAGGGGGTGATGCACCACTTCATTTCTCTCTCCTCGCTCTCTCCCCATCTTTTCCCCTGTCTTCCGCTGCTCCACCCCTGGATGGGGTAGGGGGTGTGGTGGTGGTGGTGGTGGTGGTGGCGGTGGGGGGGTGTCAGGCGGCTGCAGGCAGGGCCCCCACCCTCCCCCCCGTCACACGGTCACCTCCGTCTTGCTGTTGGTGATGAAGTAGGGTTGTGGGGGCAGGTAGTGGTGGCTGCGGGCTGATGTCAGCTCGTTGACCTGCTCCACCAGGGCGCTGTGCCTCTTGGGGCCGTACGTGTGCCGGCGTGCCAGTGTCTCTGTGGCGTCCCAGGCCTTCAGCATGCCAGGGCTGGCGATTGTGCTGGAGCCGTAGGGCAGTGTGTGAGAAACGGGCACCTTGGTGCTCTTGGCCCTGTGTCCGTTCAGCTTGGGCCTCTCGGGGCTGTAGGGGTTGGCAGGTTCCGGGTCCAGGCGCACCACCGGCTGCAGGGGGAGCGTACCTTTGGGCGCCAGCTCCATCACGTGCCTCCGGTTTGTGTAGAAGTTCTCGTTTGCTTTTTCAGCTGGACAGATAAACATAACAAAACAAGCAGGTGCTTGATAAAAACCCATTTGTGGATTTTCTCCTTGAGATAAGCATCGTTAAGAAATCAGTGAGGAATCAAAGCAGGTTTCAGGCAAACATGATGCAATTTTCTTTTCTCCTGTGAGATTTTGCTCTGAACCAACACTGCACATATCGAACTCAGTCTTAAACCCAGACATGTACTATCGGAGAGAGTAAGAAAAGGACTTCATTTGCATAGTTAGAAGGAAGAAAGGGTGGTTGGAATGAAAGAAGTTATTGATATGGCAAGTGCCTTTAATAGAATATAGATCAGGGTATGTTGAGTCTGAAGGTGTGAAATATATTCTGCATAATTAATTTTGTCCCAATTCATTTTATTATTTTTTTATTGTGTTTTATTTTATTATGTTTTTTCCATTATTATCATTGCGAAGTATAAATGAACGTCAGGGATGTTGTTACTGTTCGGAAGCTTCTGGCCTTTTAGCTGGAGCGTTTGCATTCACATGTGCTGGTGCGATGGTGTCAGTCATTTGTACGCTGCCTTGATCATCAGCTTTGGTTTGTTCTCAGTGATTCCTAAACCCTGTTCCCTGTTGCCCTGTTCAGGGTAATTTCCCTGCAATTCACACACCAAAGAGCACCACCTTGAAACAGTGTGTATCCCTAATTGGGACAAGCCTTCCCTGTGCTTGAGGTCTTTACTGGTCCTCCATGACATTTTAGACGTCTTAATTAAATATCTGTCATGTGACCTTTCTATCAACACTGACACTGTCACGAGTCTCCTCTAAGCACAAACCTTTGCCATGGAGAGGGCAGCTCTGTAAAGCGCATCAGGGAACAGGCAGCCTAGGCTCTCACCTCGGAGAACAACACCCTTCCATGCACATCAATACCTTGAGATTAACATACATCAGAGAGGGTGACCAGTGGTGGACCACAAGGTTTAGCGCCCCCAACTGGTGCACTCTGTGTAGCTTGTCTGACGAGCCAGCTTGTCTTAAAAAACCCGCCTTAGTTTCGGCAAAAGAACCGGCTGTGCGATCGGCACTTCACTGGATTACTAGCGGAAACCTTCCAGCAGCAGATGAATGTGCAGGGAGAAGGCCACCATTACATGCTATTTCTTCTGCTGCCTTCCGCTCCTTATACTCAGACAGCTGTTATCTTGCCAAAGTCTTCTGGTGGGCTGGAACATGATATGGCTTCCTTTGTTTTGGCTGAGCTCATGGGAAGGGCTGCATGTTTTAGTCCATATTAAATGCCAGCAAATCACCATCAGTGATTCTGTTCAAACAAAGGGTCTCATGACTCTAAATCGGATGTCTGGCTGTGCTGTTTTTCCATTCCCTGTCGCCTAACCATCCCACAGAGTGCCTGAGCAGACAGTTATTCATCTTCAGTGAACCGGCTTTCCATTGGTTTTCCAGGTTGTTTTCCACTGATCAATTATTTATTCAACTGATATTATTTCAAAGTGTCATTGGCTTACATACACATCAAAGCAAAATATCTTGTGTTTTATTGGTTTACCTCAGCTACTGGCTAAGCGCAGAGAGACTGCAATTTAAATACTCGTCAGTTATATTTGCAACAATGTGAAAATACTAAAAACTAAAATGACCTCAGTTGTTGTTAGTCAGCAAATCCCTTCCCTTCAAAGAGCAGGAAAGATGGAAGACTAACCTACTGCAAGTAGGTGCTGAGTTTGGTGAGTAAAGCATTACCATATATTACAGATTTCTAGATCAGATTGATCAGCTCTGTAATTGAGCTAGAAAGGTTGCAGTTTTCTTGTAGTACCTAGTGGCATATACCTTTCTGGACTACGTCTTCATCGGGGGGGTTATTAATGTGTCTACCCCATGTCTGCCCCATGAGCAAATGATCAGACATGGGCCCTAAGGCAACAGGTAGCCATAACAAAGCTTGAATGAAATTTAAACTGTCATCACTTTAAATGCTCTAAGGAGAATGACATATTAAAAGAGTGAACGTTGTGCTTGTTTTGACTGTGGCTCTACCAGACGGCTCATAAATCAGTGTGGCAGTCAAAGCACCTGTCTGGCTGGTCTTAAGTAAGTGAAAAGACATTATAATTGAGATACGCTGATTTCGATTCATAATGACAGCGTTTTCTGGCTCTGCCACTTCGCAGAAGAAAACGATGTCATTTATTTATCAGAAGAGAAATAAAGATCCCAATAACATATTGAGAGCAAAATAACATTGTGTTGATATACTGGGCTTTACAATGTCTGAACAAACTATGATTACATGTTAAATTTTGGGGGGGGTGTTTTCCCATGGAAACAGTTCTGTTTTTATGGGAAAACTCTCCCCAAAATGAATCATGGGTCATTCCAGGTTGCTTTCGAGGTTATTTCCATATATGATACACGGACATACCCATAACTGCAGGAGAACCTTACTTGAGAGGGTCAAGTACTGTTTACTCCTCACTGTTAAGGCAGTTTGTGTATTGAGCTCCTTTTACGGAACATGCAAGTTACTCCTTTAAGGTTAAAGGTTCTCCTTCTAACAGGAGGGGTTTATATTGATCATTTCTTTGTCTTCCCACAGCAGGTTAAGGGCTTTGTGCAGGCCTTACCCACTGCTTTCAGTGAAGCATATTTGTTGATCTCCTTGCCAGGCTGAGTCTGGTCGTAAGCATGGGAAACCTGTCCCAGTGCTGGGTACTGTGTTATAGCCTGCATCAGTGTGGCACTGGGAGCCACACTGGTCAGTTGGGTGCCCTCTGGAGAGAGAGAGAGAGAGAGAGAGAGAGAGAGAGAGAGAGATGAGGAGCATGTTTTCACACAGCTCACATATCACCTTTATATATGCCCTTTTAGATATCACATTTACACATCACATTTATATATACTCTTTTACATATCACATTTACATATACCATTTACATATACCATTTCGCATATCTTATTTCCATTGTTGCGTGAGGCCAATCAGAAGGTATGTAACAACATTACTACAAGACATTAAAGAATTAAGAATATTTCATGCTAATGTGGTAAATCATGAATAATAGCTCGCTGGAATCTGTTCCCAACCTTATTAGCATCATGTTCAACTGGCCTCTACAGACTCTCATCCACTGTCAGCTACATTAGCGTTTTTTGGATGATAGACGTTTGATAAATTCTCACTGCCTCGCTCAGATCTATTTAATATCCATGCATTTTGGTCATGGTTTCTTGATTGTTCTCCAGACTGAGTGAGGATGTGTCTCACCAGAGCTGTAAGCCTAAACTCGATAAAGCACTGCAGTACTCTCTCACACTGACCCATCAGCACCACTGTGGAATTCTCTTTTTCGGCACCATCTCTGCATGACCCCCCCTCTCCCGCAGAAGCTGGTCATTAGTCATGGGTTTCTAGAGTTCCAGACAGGCTCTCCTGTGTTAATCCCTCTCTGATCGAACCCTTTTCTACCATTAACGTCAAAACACATTAATGCCAGAGGCGACGGCCAGCTCTAGCTGAGATGCTCTTGCCTTCTGTTGATAAGGATGCAAAAATTGATTTTCTTTTCTTAGAGATTTTGATGCCACTGTACTTTGACTCAAAGTTGCCATGGCAAATGGTCCTTGAGGGCTACGGCTGGCAGGAGAAACTCTTTGCCTGAAAACGCTCTTCGGCTTTTTCTGCAGCAGGCACTGGCTCAGCTGAAGTTTGCATGGCTAAGGTTTGGCAAAGTGACTGGCCCTCTGCCTTCCATCCCTGGAGACCAGCCAGGCGATTTGCCTATCATTCCTAACTGCTCCACAGCAGTCTGAAAGTAATCCACCAAACACTGGTGAATGATTTGGGAAACCAGCATATACATTAATTAAGCCAAGACATCAGGTAAACAGGTAAAAAAAAAAAAAGAAAAAAGTTTTGCATATTATGAAACACATTATTTTGCCCTGTTTGAATGATCTTCTTCAGAAAGAGGAGTACCTGTTTCACTCAGAGTGTTGTCTTGGAAACATCATTCCATTCATTACCCATGTCTTATGATTGGGGCGTTGAGTATCACACGTTGTGGCAGCAAAGTAGGTAAAATCTGAAGTAATGAATCAAGTAGGTACTGTTAGCCAGAAACAGAGGTTTTCCCTCTAGAACCATTAGTGTATACAATGGAAGGAAAGGGTTTGGTCTCTTTGTGACATTGCTAAGGTACTACTGTAAAATGAAGGCTGTTTTCATTATTTGTGACCCATTTTAAATAAGTCATAAAGGACACACATCCCGCTAGCAGCCCCAAGGAGGCCGCGTAGCTGCAGCCTGAACTAATGACTATGGAAATCGCATCATACTAGTTAGAATTTTATCCACATGGGAAATTTTTCCCCAATTATCGCATTCACGGGCAGAGTCTGATAAGGCAGCTTATATACCAGGTGTGGAAAGCATCAAATGAATCAAGCAGGAGTAGAGTAATTAAACTGTACCGAAGTCGCACTTAAAGCGAAATATTAATTGCCGTAATATAATCGGAAGTGATAACAAAAGCATGCTATTCCTGAGGTAATTAGACTGTAATAAGCACAGGTCTTTGGCGTTTGAAGCAGAGGCAGGAGAAACACAAGACCCAATCGCAGGTCAGGTTAGCAGTGAGCAGCGATGAGCAGGAACACCGTCTGTCTCGGCGTCCTTGTTTGTGGCAACTCTGATTTTATGGGGAAATGTCCTTTGAAGTTCTCTGAGCCAGCTATGGCAACTTAACAGTGCCTGATAATGGTTTCTCATAACCACTGACAGTGATATATCATTTCTTTGGTGTAATCATTGCATAAATAAATGAATGGTATATGCCCTCCCTGGGTTATGAGAGCAGCTACCTTGCAATTTCGCATTGATCCATCAGTGACTAACATTAACCCTGATGTTGGACCATCTTTGATGCTGCTTGTATAGCCCATCTATATGGGACTGCTGATCTAATTCTAGATCCATCTTCTAAAACGAATATGTTGTATGTATTTTCTGGTATATGACTTCACGTAACTAGACTCTGTCTGTCTTTTTCAGTTTTTTTTTTTTTTTTCAGTTGTGCTTGGGATGCCCTCCAATACACTGTTGCCATGCAACCATCACTCAAGCACGGAATGTTCGTTTTACAGCAAGAATAACATTGTTTCATTGTACGTGCTTTGAATTCCCCCGATTGGACACAGTTGGATCTGGGGTGGGGCCAGAATAGTTCTGTTTGGAAATCATCACTTCAGTGGTGACTGTTGATGTGGCGTCTGTATGCAGATTAACAAGTTGTTAGTCACATGGGCAAATAGCCAACAAAGCTGTTCAGATGTGTGTCAAAATGATTCCTCCCAAACCAAGTGTCATACTGACAGAAACTGCTGTAATTTGTGATCAGCTCCAGAACAGAACAGACATTTGTCAGGGCAGGAGGTCGGTGGTGTGGGGGGTGGGGCTGTCAGCTATTGTCGAAATGTCACTCTGGCTTTCGTTCTCATCAGTCTCCCCTGACAAACCCTTTGATTGGGTTTTAGGCCATTTTTGTAGACAGTGGCTTAATGAATATGCCAGGTTTAGTTACACGTGCTCTGAGGCCACCGGCCCTACAGGCCTGTAGACAGGCCGCATAACGCGACTACAGTCAGCTGTCAAGGCGAGGAGTCGTTCCACCCACTCACTGTATCCCAGATGAGACGTGCTGTAATTACCGAGGGTGCCAGAGTGCTGCTGACCCTTGAAAGATGGAGTAAGCAAAGCATGTCAAGTCCTATAGCAACATATCGAACAGACCACAGATCTGGCACTTGTCATGAATAATTATGTGGAACGTGTGTCATTTAACAGTCCGTGGTGGTTTTGAGCTTTGGAAGTTCAGATGGTGTGGCTATGCTATCTTAACAAAGTTTCATCCTCAGCTTTATTTCCTTCAGAATCCCCTTAGGAATTTGGTTAGGGAATTCCTTCAGGAAAGCACTCAGGAATTCCTTCAGGAAAGCACTTGGGAATTCTCTGTTTTTTGGAAGGTGTAGATTATGACTACACCTTTGTATTATTACAAAATCTAATGGCAACTGTTCCAGACTTTATAGCATAGTTGAAACTTTAACTGGCCTCTACACATCTATGGCCCTTAGAAGTTAGTATGGGGAACAAAGGTTGAGTTTTTAAAACTAACTCATATGCTAAATGAGAGAGAGAGAGAGAAAGAAAGAAAGAAAGAAAGAAAGAAAGAAAAAGAGATTAAAATATACTGCCTGCATATTTTCTTGCCTGTACATTTTACCAAGTTGAACCTGTTCATTAACAGAGTTATTTTAGAAGACAACAGGCCCCTCATACATTATGTGAAGATTATGAGATTATGAGATTATGTGCCAATGAATACTAGTATTGTTTGATAAGAATTGCATTGTCTTAATAGCAGAACTTTCAGTCAAAACTGATTTTTCTTAAACCAAGTTCTACGTTCACAGCTTTGACACTCCTAACCTGTATACGTCTATAGCTTCCTGTAGTTTAACAATGCAGCTGTCTTGGTTTCTTTCCATTCTCTTCAGCATACTCATTTTCAGGGCTGGTTTTGATGGAAGATGTAGTATACCTGTGAGACTAGGCACAGTTTCCACAAGCGAGAGGAGTGTTACCTGAAGGGAGGCTAGAGGGAACTACAGTGGAGCAGAAGCTCTCCACGGGGGAGGAGGAAGACCAACAGAAGGGTCCATGAATTAATAATGCCCATTGAAACTTCTGAGTGAGGCTGAGAGACAGCAGAGGGGAAGAAAACTGGGCCCACCTACAGCAGGTTTAACCTGGGCCAAAGAGAGGGGCCGTGCCTCTGATGGCCACACCACACATGCTCACTGTTTGTTCCTCCTCGACCATACAGTTACTGAAAGTGGAAAAAACACCCATCAAACAGGCAGACAAAACTTTGAGGTCAGACACAGGAGGAGTAAAACAACAGGGAATAAGATCTGAAGGCAACTTTGTGAATGTGCACTGCTAAAGCTATCTTAGCTTTTTGGGAGTTCACAGTCCTTTAATTCAGCATCTCACTGATAAAACAGAAATGAACAGACAAACTAGGCTAATTAGGACCCTATTTCCCACTGGTCAAAAGAGATATCAGTTCTGAGCTAATTACGTTTCAAGAGAAGCTTGAAATGATCTGTTTTGTCTGATTAACTAGGAACAACGCATTGGAAATGTCTCGTCTGTAGCTTTGCTGTTTTTAATGGCTCCATGGTGTAGCCTAATTCTTGCCAGTCTGTCATCTGGGCTCATTTCTCAGCACATTTTGCTATGTAAGGAAAGTGTAGGCCTATTAAGTTCATCAGTTTGGTTCTCCTTAATACGTCTTTGAGTTTGTGACCCAGGTACGATGCACTAGACCTCTAGACAAAGACACTATAATAGTACTACACAGGTCTAATCAGGATTGTTGTACTTCTCACACCACATTTAATTTCTACTGAAGAGGCAGAAAAGCTGTTCTGTGATCAAAATGGACAGGTTTCACTTTCTCCTCCAAAACATATGACCAGAACAGCTCAAAAAGTAATGGGCTTTTTTTTTGGTTTATTTTATTAAATCCTCATTGGTGACTAAGGGCACAAAGGTTATCTGAAGCAACAGATACTGAGTCAAAATGAGCTGAAACCAGAGAAAAAGAAACCCTCTAAGACCTCATGAAAAATGCAGAGCAGTATTTTGGGAGTTCAGCACTTATTAGAAGGGCAGTGCCATTTTCCCACATGAACAGCAGTCTAGTCCAAACTAGAAAAACTGAATTATCAAAGATCAGCATCTGCCAGTATTTGAACCTTACAGCCACACCCATGGATTTCAGTAACGTCAAAAAAACAAACAAAAAACCCCAAAACTGAGTTCAGCTCAGCTAGGCGTTGCACCCTGGACCAGACTGGTATCTGACACAGATTTGCTAATCTCTGCACGAAACCTCCAAACCCAGCATGCAATGATGGCACTGTACTGACCCTGTACGCTCCAGCTGTAGTTCCTGCCTGGGAGACAGGAGGAGGAACTGGATATGAAATCAGACAGTTGCAGAGATACACAACAAATCTTTTGTTTGGCTTAACAATAAAATAGGCACATTCGGTTTGAGTTTGAAATAGGCACATTTGGTTTGAGTTTGAAGCAGGAATGTCAACACTGTCGATTGATTTTGTAGAAAAGGAAATTCTCACTGATGTCAGTGTGGTACTTTTTGCAGACAGTTCTTAGGGTGTTTCCAAAATGTTCTGATACTAAGATGACTCTGCATTCACATGCTGTGAATTCATGTGCCTTCATGTTAAAACCCAGCAGTTATTGGCAAAGACATCAGATTTAAAAGCTCTAAATGATTTGTTTACATTTCCATCATTTGCAAACAGCGACATCCCAAACTCTTGCTATTTGGCTGGCAGTGGGACGAGGGTTATATTTAGCGAATAATCTAAAAAGTAAAAGGAAAGGATGGAAATCTGCCCATACACTTGCTCTAAACAACAGTGTGTTTCCCGAAGCTTTACTGCCGCTTTAAGATGTCACCCTGTGCTTTCCCATGGAATTCTTCCAAAGAGGACATCATCAGCGTGTCAGAGCCTCATGTGGTTATTATAAATATTCAATACACTGCCTCAATCCGAAATGCTATAAATATTAATAGACAAAGATCCACACAGCAATACCCGTAGCCCACCTTCAAATATTCCCAAAGCTATTACTCAGTATACCTCTGTCAGGCTGTGTGGTTTGTGGTTTGTGCTGGACCCGAGCAGGCTAAAAACGCATGAAAGCAGTCTGGTGTTGACAGGATGGGAGGACTCTGATATCAGAAACTGATATCCAGTCAGGCCAGTAACATCCTGGAACGTACAACGACTGACAGGAAAGATGGAATACCTGACTGTATGGAACATTCTGGAAAGATGGCTGTACCTGACTGTATAGGATATTGTATGGACTATATGAAACAATGCTACACATCCATTTTTTCTGTGCAGTGTTGATTTACAGCCAAGATTTGCGCAGCTTCTGGTGGTCTTTGTTTACATTACCTGATTTTTTTTAATCCAGTTCTGTTTGCATCTTGACAAACTAAATTCACTTTTATCTATGGAGAGACTGTTCTCTGTACGAATACTCTACAGATGACGGTGGACTCTTCCTGAAATAAGGCAACACCAAAGTGACCTAAACGACCTCCTCCTAAGTCCCTTATTAATTCAGTCAAGCAGTGGGTGACCAAATGTTTTGCGTCCAGCACAACTACACGTCACGTAGTCATGAGGTCCAACATCATCATGCAAACACAATAATAAACGCTATCCACAAAAAAGGTTAGATGGACTGGAATATAATAAGGAAGGTGTGATCAATTAGCATAGTGCCAGCCAATCATATTCCTTTTCTTATTTTAAATAGCTGTGGTAAGGACAATGTCTAAATATGGAAATGGAGCAGTCATGACAGAACCAGGAGCGACATGGGTAAATACTTGGAACGGCAGTTGTGAATTTCATTGTTCAGATAAAACATATTAGCTGTGGACAAAGAGTTAGCAGCCTATTAAAACGGAATATTTGCAATGCAAGAAAAGTCAATAGAAATATCATATCTATGCGGATTATTAAGTTTACATCTGCCCCACCCTCACTAGCTACATCAGTTAAGGGTGGAGCTAGTACTGAGTCTTCATAATGGCCATTCATCTGATTTTGGATGATCTTAACAAAAGCTCAGTAACGTTTGGGAGTAACGTTTGTTTACTTGAGCTCAGACTATGTCTGCCTCCGGTTCTGAGGTTCTTCATCATAGCAACTGGGAATGCAACCAGTTTAGAATGTATTTGTTTAGTCTGTCAGGTGAGGAGAACGTCTGTGAACATTTTAATATGCATGTTAAGAATATCACCACCTCTTCTTTAAACAAAAGGAAGCAGCTCTATCAGCACAGAAGCAGCTCTATCAGCACAGAAGCAGTACCTACTTTTCCTAATTATAAAAATGTAATATTCTACACATTACTGAAACAATTAGAGATACACTGATATGGGAAATTCTGGGCTGATAACAATAACCCATAAATATGTTCTTATTATAATACCAATTTAAAATGAGTTCACATTACAATACAAAATGAAGTGAGCATTAGGCAGACAAAATGTACTAAAAATGATCCATTCAGAGAAACAAAATGAGAATCATCACAAACACAGTGCTGGGGAACCTTCATCTGGACTACCTGAACAGGTGGGTATCACCCAATGGGAGAGGAGTCTGTTCACTCAGCTGCTTTACAATCTATAGCAGAGCTTAAAACAATGTGCAGTTGGACTCAGTATTTTTGTACAAACAGGTTGCATTTGACAAATGGAAAACAAATACTTGGATTATGAACATTTTCGTAAGTAGTTGCAGAGGCTGTGTATATTCTAATATATATCACGTGGCCCCACCGTCCAACCCCATCCCTGGTTGTATCAGGATTTATACATGTGCTCTGAAATGAATGAAATTTTCACTGTGACACACATTGCAATGTACAAAATCACCAAAGGGCATATAAGAAAAAAATATAAATATAAAATATAAATGTCATATAAGAAAAATGAACAACAGTCTTTGTGCAATAATGAAGTGAGAAGAAGAGCTGCTGAAGAACTTTCTTTGTGTCTAAAAAGTGTTTACAAAAATCCCTGATTCCTGTTGACTGAAGTTGTGAAGTCGTGGTAGCACTGTGTCTAGTCTCAGTCGTTTTTTTTTTCCAGCTTGTGTTTACGAACCTAACTAGCATCTCTTCTGAGTGGGAGCTCCTCCAAAGTCCAGCGTGACCTGCCCTGTACAGCTGCTGAAGGCTGGATCGCAGGCATCCAGATCCTGTTAGCTTCACGCTCAACTCTGTTGTGTTGTGCTGCATCACTCACAGTGCTCGGCGTAGAGCAGGGGGAAATGCCAGGTCCCCTTCAAATCTGTTTGTGTTGACAAACAGGGGATCTGTGAAAGGTCTAAAGCACATCAATGCTCTGCAGCTGACCAGGTTCAGGTCCTGCATGGGGGGACAGAGAGGGGCACACGCTCTCTGTGTGAGGAAGAGCAAGAGTCACCCCGTGCTTGACCCCACCTCACCCCCCTCCCCACCACCACCACCACTGTGCAGGAGCTTCACTCCTGATGGAAGTGTTTTCTTACAGGTGCAAAACTACATGTGACAGCAGAACTACGACACACCCCTGTTAGAGTCAATAATTCTCATTTCAAATGTTACAAATTTTAACTGGTCAAAAATAATGTAATTTGCTTGCTTTAACAGGGTCCTTTGGTGTTAAGACAAAACTATTACTTCTATTAGTATTACGATATCTTCTAATTTGCTAATTATTAATTATAAATTTCAACATATTGGCCTGTCCAATACTGATATCTCAGAAGACTGCAATATGCAAATGAGGCTTCTAACAAATCACAAATTTTTGTTTATTGTTCTGCGAACATCCAAAACAGTCTTATGCACCCAGAACAGTGTTCCGTGGGTGAGATGATAAATCAGAGCATTCTCATGATCCAACAACTGTGAATCATTTTGATCAGAATAATGAAGGCAAATCTTTAACTGTCACATGAAAGGTTTTTGTAGTTTTGCTTTAACATGCTGCAAGCCATATCGTCATCGTCATCATAATATGTAGCAATATAATCATAATATTCTATTTTGGTCCATGTTGTGTGAGTCTGCCTCTAACGGTTTGTTGGTATTTTTCAGGTATTAAGAAGAGCACTTTACATTTAAACTGAAGCATCACTGATACCAGAGTAGCAGCTCCAACAATGTGTTCATTTGTCAGATAGTGGGGCTCATACAAGCAAATGCTGTAAACTATATAGTTTCACTGATAGAGAGAAGTAAACAAATTTGTAAATAGATAGATAGATAGATAGATAGATAGATAGATAGATAGATAGATAGATAGATAGATAGATAGATAGGATAGTGAAGTAAAGCTGTTCAGAACACAGCACTTCCATCTGCCTGCTGGCTGTGTACATTACCTGCAAGGACCCTGACTGGCATGTCCTGTTACCTTCCAGACCCTGTTACCTTCCTGATTGGCCTGTCCTGTTACCTTGCAGATCCTGTTACCTTCCTGACTGGCCTGTCCTATTATCTTCCAGACCCTGTTACCTTCCTGACTGGCCTGTCCTGTTACCTTGCAGATCCAGTTACCTTCCTGACTGGCTGGTCCTGTTACCTTCCAGACACACAATCCATCCTGGTCCTAGGTCTGTTCCAGAATCTGCAAGTTTGTTATGGAATCTGCAGGTCAGAATCTGCCCTGATGACCGGACTTGACAGAATTAGACAGAAGACAGAATGAACTCATTTGAATTAAAACACATAAACAGGCGCCTACAGACAATATCCTTCCAACACTTTGATATGTCCAAAAAATGTCAATGCTACACTGGTGAAATGCACATCTATAACTACAGTCATTCCAGTCGATGACCCACCCTGAAGAGGGCGGAGTTAAACATTCTTGCAGCACAGCGCCAGCCACTGCATCACCGACCTGCTTGTTTTGCTGCCATGTGAACAGTGATTTTAGAAGTGCGAAGTTCCAACACTCTGAGCTGCTTTTCTGAAACCAGGCTCATAATTTGTGACATCATCACGCTAATTAGGGTTTATTTATATGTTGTGATTGCTTCAAGACTGGGGTTTGTTCTTTCCTTTTTTCCAGTTCTAAGGCGCTGTCCTGCGTCTCATGCGGCACCAGCGTGGCGGCTGTGAAACAGCGTTCGTCGTGTGGCCTGGCTGTCACCAGTCTTCCACCTGAGCTGATCTCCCCACAGCCACCTACCTGTCAGCAATCCTGCTGGCAGGAAATGAACTGATAATTATTCTAGGAAGAAACAGGGTAAGGAGAGGAGTGTGTTTAGAGAGAACTGAATGCTTCTGGTGCCCAGCGTCTCTCTTCCTGCTCACAAACTCAATAACATTTAGAGCAGTAATGGTGGTCAAAGGGAAGCCAGTGTCCGCATCTCTTTATACGAAGCGATCCCAGACCACATGATGTCTTAAAAACACGTGTGTACTGTAGTATGCAGAGCAGCAGTGTGTGAAGACCATAGAGTGTTTACACTGAATCCCCCTGTGACCGGAGGCCTGTGGAGTTCAGTGTGAGTGTGGGATCACGCCGTAACACTAACCGTCAGATCAACAAGCCAAGATCAATGCTCCAAACACAGATTTACTAAGGATCTATAAAAGATGTGGATTAACTGAAGTAAGCCTTTCAACGTGGCGAGGGTGCATGTGTTTTGCATATGGCTGTGGACCTGGGTTTATGTCATGGTCTGTGAATGGGAAGTCATATCCCAGCACGTCCATCCCCACCGCACTGAACATTCGCACATTTTTATGCAGGTCTTTATCAGGCCAATCTCAGTTATAACAAGCTAGCGAACTCAAAGGCTGGATGACATTTACTGGTGGGCTGCACCTGGCCTCTGGGCCTTATGCTAATAACTGAGAATATTTGATCTAAGTTATTGATACTGAGGGAAATTTGAGGAAAGGTTTAAGAAAAAAAAAAGTAATTACAGGGGAGTCGTTAACTAAGTCAACAATGACATAATTTGTTGTGGTTAAAGTGTGTAATGTCCAGATAAGACAGACACTGGGTGTGATCACGGAGGGTGTCGCCCAGGCCTGTACTGTTCCTGCATTGGTCTTCACTCTGTTCTCCAGTGACATGTACCAAACACTACAGCTGAACTGCCACATCTAAACCAGCAAGTAAATAATTAAATAGTACATAATTACATCGATACAAAAGTAAAATAAATAAATATGTCAAAACAAAGGTTATGAATAAAGAAATCAAAACGTCACTTTTGATCTTACGTAGCTGTTTTCATTACTGTCAGTCTTCTTTTTAAGGAGATGTGGTGGTCAGCCAAAACCATGTAGTATTGCCATGGAAACAGCAGCTCAGTAAACCAGGTGAAGCTGTTCTTGTACCCAGAGTGGCATCGAACTCAAGGACTTTTGTCATGGAGGAAAATGGATTTGTAGTATAATGCACTGTGCTACACTGATTCCAGCCTTTAAGGAGAAGATAACTTTAAGGAGAAGATAACTTTTCAGAGCTTGTGTTGATGGTTGTATTGTCCTGCATTGTTTTCATAGAGATATAAGGGAAATATACACAGTTATCTTATTATTCTAAACTCCAGAAACATGAAGGCAAATTACCAGAAAAGAAAACCAGAAAAAAACATATCTGTCACACCGTAGAAATAACTTTTAAACGGCTGGTAAAACCTGGTATGAGTGAACCTGACACAGTCTAGATTTATCATACTAACTGCACTGTTTTCATTATTCCCACAATGCTTAGAGGCATCATTCAGGCTGAGATGTGGTGTGGCCCTTTGAGTTTCCACCCAGTCCCCATTCATTCTGATTACAGTTCTCTCCACAACTGCAGCTGACTGATCAGATAGATCAGAGATGATTGAAAACTTGCTCTAGTTGACCCCCAGCGAACACTCCAGTCCGCTTCCTCACGGTATGTATCAATAAATTGTGCGTACGATGGCTGAATTAGTGTCTTGTTACACCACAAAAGAGTAGAAAGGGGATCAAAGCAAGTCACTTTAATTGTTTCTGTGCTTTGTAGTGCCATTATATAAGAGTTTTGCTTTTTAAAAACTCTGTGGCCCTGTATTGTTTTATACAAGCAAACATAACCCACTTCTTTACCGTGTCTGGCCCGTCTGCTTTGTGTGACCTACTTTACTCCAGTGCCAGGCTTCCTCCTACGCCCAGTCCGTGCTTCTACAGTAAACACCTACGGAGGTTCTACAGTAAACACCTACGGAGGTTCTACAGTAAACACTTACAGAGGTTCTACAATAAACACCTACAGAGGTTCTACAGTAAACACCTACAGAGGTTCTACAGTAAACACTTACATGGGTTCTACAGTAAACACCTACATAGGTTCTACACTAAACACTTACAGAGGTTCTACAGTAAACACCTACAGAGGTTCTACAGTAAACACTTACAGAGGTTCTATAGTAAACACTTGCAGAGGTTCTACAGTAAACACCTACAGAGGTTCTATAGTAAACACCTACAGAGGTTCTATAGTAAACACCTACA
>JAOYMR010000004.1:8571665-8584629 GCA_025802075.1 Tenebrosternarchus preto | reverse complement strand
AGTAAACACCTACAGAGGTTCTATAGTAAACACCTACAGAGGTTCTATAGTAAACACCTACATGGGTTTGAAAAAAAGGAGCCAGTGAAACACAGCCTTCCCTGCACCCCCATCTCCTTCTATCTTTATCTACCCCCCCATATTCACCTCCACCTCCCCTCCATCTCCCTCATGCCATGAGGGAGTGGAGTTGGCAGTCGCTACAGACATGCCTGCCCGTGTGGGTTTACCTCAGCAAAGGTGCGACAGTCCACACGCCAGACCTCCACTGTGCTTACACACACAGTCCCTCACACACACTCCCTCACACACATGCCTCACACATGCTCCCTCACACACGTGCCCTCACACACGCACTCCCTCACACACGTGCCTCACACACGCTCCCTCACACACATGCCCTTACACACGCTCCCTCACACACGTGCCTTCACACACACACTCCTTCACACACGTGCCCTCACACACACGCTCCCTCACACGAGCTCCCTCACACACACGCCCTCACATGCTTCCTCACACTCACACACGCTCCCTCACAAATGTGCCCTTACATACTTCCTCACATGCTCCCTCACGCCATGAGGCTCCCTCACACACATGCCCTTACACACGCTTCCTCACACACATGCCCTCACACCACACCCCTTAACACTCATTCTTCCTCCACTCCGTGTTAGCAAGCACGCACACACACACACACACACCTAGAGCCAAGGCAGTGCATTACCCAGGCCCTGTTCCATGAACATGCCCACTACAATGATCTACCAAGGTGTAGGTTGTTTTTCTTTTGGTGTGGAAGCTTTTTGCTCAGTCTGAGAAGAAGGAATGTAGGGCGAAGTGCTTATGTACTGTCACTACTCACGAACAGCACAGTGTCAACAGTAAACCCAAGTAAAAAGACTCAAAGCTTCCAGGAAATCCAGGACAACTGAAATGCCCTCGGCGCTTCTACTGACGTTTCCATGTGATAGGACAAGACTGAACTCTAGATTTAGGCATTAGACACCCATTTCTGACATTGATCTTGATGTCACCATCATCCTAAAATCCTGTGAAGCACTGCCAACTGTTTCACAAGCTGTCATACCGTAACAGCCGTGTCATCAGCCAGGTCACTGTGCATTTGCCTGCCATCATTCCGTCACTCCCAGTCAGGTCACATCACGTCAGAGCGTCACATGAACAGGCACTGACTACGTGAGCTTACACCATCTGCTACACCCACTCCACCTCCCTACTAGCATCCACCAGTACAGCTTTTAACAAGATACTTAGGGAGGGCAGCAGTGGTGGCAACAGCGGGTGATTATTAACATATTACGTTCAGGCATATTAGTCAAGCAGATTGATTTGAACATCCCATAAGCAACAGGGAAACTCAACTCAGAAAAATCCACTAGTGCCATAGCAACAGGGACACATAGCATGTGTGTGTTTGCACAGGAGGTCTGAAGTTTCCAGGATAAAACTTTTAGTCACGAACACAGGCTTAATATTTACACATGTGACCTGTCAGTCAAAGGCAGCGTTTGATCCCTGTTGGCAGGGGAACGTCTGGAGGTGCATCCACTCTAAGCTGAAGAGCCACAGGCTGCGTGGCGTCATGGTGATTAGAGTCCGACTTACGCATGTGCCTGCCAGCGTGCTCCTGAGTGCGTGTGTGCAAGAGCACGTGTGTGTGAGAGTGCGCTTGCGTGAGAGAGAGCGCTGTTGTGTGTATTAGTCAGCCACGCTGCCCGTGGTAATTACCACCCCAGTGTGTTAAATGATCGCTGAGGATGGAATTGGCCTTGCAGCCCTCCGGACCTGCCAAAAATGTCCTGCTCCACCCCGCCCCCTCCACCCCCCAGCAAGGGCCCAACCAAGCAGCCAAGGAGCTGCACTCTCATCAATAACCATGGGAGCTCACAGCTGCCTTTCCGCAGTCAATAACCAGCAGCTGCTACTATTGGTTTCTGAAAGTGATGAGTGTGGCCTGTGCCCTGGAGCGGCGGGCTAGAGCTCTGGGATAGAGCGCTATTCTGGGGGAACTGTGCTGGAGCACCATTCCAGAGTGACGTGCACCGGTGCAGCTGAGCGAGGACGGACAGGCAGGTACTTACGCAGGCTGTTTCCGGCGGTCCTGCTGGTCAGTGTCTCGTAGGGTTGCCCAGGCACGACCAGGCTTTCCTCTCGCTCCAGAGCCTCGGCAGGAGCGGTCTGCCGCATCACCTGAGCAAGCGCCCTGCGCAGACACACACCTGTCTGTTACGCTGCACACGTGCACTGTGCCGAGTCCTGCTCGCATCCTGAGGTCTCGTTCTGTGAAATTCATGTCTACTGGGCAGGAAGCTAACGCTCTCCCTCAAGCACACGGGTTTTGTTGAACGAAAACATCACAGGTTCACAAGGGGAAGTGTAAAACTCTAAGAGTCTAAAAATAAAAATGATAAAATCATTTTAGGAGGAGCATTAAAAACATGTGACTCTTTTTTTTACAGAATGACATCGACTTAGAACATCGTGGGTGTGGTTGCGTACACCATGGTTGAATGACTCGTACATTACCTGCTCTACACTGGCTGAGGTTAGAACACGTCCACCATATCCTTGAGGTCTCGCCATCAACATTAGTAAACGCATTGTTGACCTCATACCACAACGTCTTTTTAACTTATTTATGCTTTTTTTTTTTAGAAATAACTTTACAATGAAAGTTTCAAAAAGCTTTTGAAACAAAATCAGACAGTTTCACATTCGTTGTTTTTATCCCAGTACTATTCCAACACTTTTTAATTTGTAACAAATCGATGTTTCATGTATGTATAAATGGCAGTTATCTAAGACAGTGTCGGACACTGGCTGTGTAGTACAGGCCACACTGTCTGCTACTTCACGATGTGTTTACATCTCTAGCGATGACCTATTTAAGGCTCAGATGTTGACCCACATAACAAAAATACTGAAGTGTGACAATAAAAGCGATGTTACTTTAATTAAACCATGACATTTGTTTAAAAACGCCATAGGAGAAATGACTGACATGTTGACGTACAATTAAATTGTGTTGGCGCTGTTGTAAGCAGGATCATAGAGACACAAAGTCCTTTTGGACACAGCCTGTCCGTAATTTTGTGGCGTAAGTATCGCGTTCAAAGTAGTTAGGTAAAACCGGCGTAAGTGTGAGGCTGTTCTTTGCTCACATACCTTGACATGTTTTCTCTGTGAGGTCGATGCGCCTTTTCAAGCCCAATTTTTGTGAATATCCCAACCAGGGCCATAATAGCAACTACTCCACATATTATATAGACAATCAGATTCGTTTTATCCTTGGTTGGATCGTGAGTGGGGTCGTTTTTCTTCGGCGGCGGTCTACCTGTCATTGACCAGGGTGGCGTATCGTAGTTTTTGCAGGTGGTCTGGTCAAGCCGCGAGGTCTTAAACTCACAGCAGAATCGGAAGCCACAGGTTCCGCAGCAGTACAAATAACTACCCGTCCGGCAAACGAACGGTGGATCCCACTGGCCCATCACGTCGTAGTACCCCCGGCATCTGTCTTCCGTGTGAGGAGACTCCGAGAGATCATTCTCTCCGTCTCTGGACTCGTTGGATCCCGATACCATCACTAAACCGTCAAGGTTTTTCCCAGGCTCACCACCGGCATCGCACACAAGAACTTTCATCAGAAAGTAACCAAGTAGCAACCCCGCGCTTTTCATCCTGCGCGCTTTTTTCCTCTCCTGTCTTACTGTGGATTTGACACTGAAAATCAGACTTGCGGGTCTCATAAAGTGTCAGGATGCTTATGTCGAACAAGCAGACCACCGCCATCCGCGATTATTGTCATTTTGGTGGACACTTCAGAGCGCAACAGTCGATAATTTTCACATACGAATATATACTTCTCCGACGATTAGTACTGCCCACAGAGAATCAAAGCATACAAATCAAAACTGCGTTGTCGCTGGTTATGAGTGTCCAGTAGCCTACATCTTTCCGCTGTGCGTCGTAGCGCTGTCTGGCAGTTCGTTGCAGAGTAGACGCAGCTCACGAGCATAACGCTGAATTGGACCAAATGCGTAATTATGAGAGAGGAGGAGAGAGACCGGAGTGTGGGTAGGTGAGAGTGGAAGAAACCGAGAAACAGGCAGGGATTGCTCGTATGTGTGCATCACTGATGTGTTTATTTTTAAAGAACATGTTGCGCGTTGATGTAAGGCAATTCTTTTAATAGTTATCGAAGTTAAAATGTCGCTGTTATTTTTTTTTATTTCGAATTACCATACTAAGGAGAGCAGTATGTTTCGCACATTTGCTTACTGACTGGGGGACCCGCTTTTTTCATACTACAAAGAACGTCAATTTATTTGAAAGGTGAACAAAGAACAAATAGTAAAAATTATCCACTGAATTAAATGTCATTATAACGTCATAAACCCTGCTGCAGCATCGAGTTCAGAACGCAACATTCCATCCAGTACCAAGCAAGTCGTGTTTCTGTTCATCTTAAACGGAATCGAGTAAAACAGAGAACTAAATAATAATGTATTCTTGAATAAACAAAGTATTCAAGCAATTAAAAAAAAAAAAACAGATCTCAAGATAATAATTTGTTGATTACGCACCAGTTCTGTCTATATGATCTTTGTCCACCATGGCAATCAGGAGCCTTAATTTAGCGCAGGCGTGATTAGCTGACAAGATGCAGGCCTACTCGCGCACAAAACAAAGGATTAGACGGAAACAAAAGACAGACTATGGTGTTCGTCACTGAGGAAAATCAGAGCATGGACACCATCCATAAAAGCTTTCATTAAAGCATTGCTACTTTGTTTAACCATCATAGATTAGTGACACCAATTTTGTGTGATGATCATGGAAGCCAGCGTGAGCCATAATCACCCTCAGGAAAATTGCGATGACCACACAACAGTTGTTTCTATATAATCTTTGTATAGCATTCGAACCAGTTTCCTTATTGTATTGCACTTGTGAGTTCCATCTACCTATGATTAAAACTTTATGCTCAATGCTTGTGACAACCATATGTAACAAAACACTGAGTACTACAGTCTCAACCATCCTGCAAGACAGACTGACAGATTTTCTACATCGAAAACATTACAGTTTTTCTGAGTCTGTTTGTTTCTTCAACAGGTAGCAACTTCTTTCTTTAGTGATTTATCATGGACGTAGTGCGGGGGTCTGGACGAGCCACAGTGGGCTGTAAGATGGATCGTTTATGTTTAGAGAGGCGACTCTGAAGCTCGAATTTCAAGCGAAGCAGGCGAAGCTACAGTCTGTCACCTGAGAAGGTCTCGTTCATTTGCATAAGAAGTTTGTGTGAGCGAAGGACCTCCGCGGTGCTGTCAGGGGAATTATGTCTGTCTTCTCTTTTTATCTTTAAATGTGGCTGTAAATAGTGCCTTCTGTCCCTGGGGACTCTGCCTGTAAAGTTTGTTTGCAGGAGCGAAACTATGCGTGTGCCTCAGTAGACATGGCTGGCAGACACTTTGTGATCACACCAGCCTGATACAGAGATCTCCGACTGTGCTGGTTACACTCCACACATCCGAGACACGACGGCAGCCGAACACCACATTCAACTTTTATTAAAATATGATGACACCGTGTCTTTTCTCCACAGTCCGGTTTGTCGGAATGGTGAGGCTGTGATGTGTAGCGCAGTGGGAACATCACCGCACCTGCCTCAGGAATAATTTCTGAGGTTACTACACAGAAATCTCAGATTCTGTTTAAATCCAGCTTGACTCCACCTCCGTGGTGTAAACTGAACTGATTTCAAGAGTTTCACTGTGAAACAACAAGGATGATGAAAGATTTCCAAGCAAAGGCAGTACTTTGATACTGCAACTGCAATCTGAAACCTTTCCTCATGGGAAGAAGAAACCTATTTCTGAGTGAATCTCACAAGCACACAGACATAGAGTGACCTACTGCCACATTCCTTCACTGGGAAAAGATCTGATCAGACTGGATCTCCTCAATTCCTTCCTGCACTGGGAAAAGATCTAATCAGAATGGATCTCACTTCCTTTAAGAACTGGGGAAAGATTTTATCAAACTGGATCTCATCAGTTCTTTTGTGCTCTGGGAAAGGATCTGATCAGACTGGATCTCCTTAGTTCTTTCATGCTCTGGGAAAGGATCTGATCAGACTGGATCTCCTTAGTTTCTTCATGCACTGTAAAAGGATCTGACCAGACTGGATCTAGTCAGTACTTTCTTTCATTCACTGGAAAAGGATATGATTTTCTGGATCTCCTCAGTTATTTCATACAATGTGAAAGGATCTGATCATATTAGACCTCCTCAGTTTCTTCATGAGTTGGGAAAGGATCTGATCAAACTGCAAGCTTGTGAGCTTGTGATTGCCAGAGCTTGAAAAGACAATGAATTTCCTGGTACTGTTGAAGACCTCTGTTGCTACGGTACCAAAAGCTCACCTGAAGTTATTTTCTGGCTTTTTACCTGTGAGTTTTTTTCATTAGCAATAACAGTATATTACTATGGGTGGAGGATACATTAACACAGACTTGAAGTATGGCTGAGCATAATCTCTGTTTTTCTATTATCTGAATGGGTTCATGGGTATGAATTATGGCTACGTGACTCCAGGGAGCCATTGTGGCTGAATGAAATTGGCCATGTGTCACAGTTAAATCAGGATGAAGCCAAATGCATTTTAACTTTTAACCTTTTGAGTTCCTCTTGCTCCTGCCTTCCATCACCACGATGCCAGTGAAAAGAGCAGTACATAAATCTATTAGTTCAGGGAAGAGAGACAGAAAAACTGAGTCCTTGTTTAGCATTCAGGAGGCAGATGAGGAGCTTGTCCCAGGGGAGAGTGTAAATCAGCCTCCTCATTGAGCCTAGTGAGGGAGAGTGATTCAGGGAGCCACTCCAACCACACTCAGCTCCTTCATATAGGAGAGAGAGAGAGAGGGAGGGAAAAAGACAAGAGGGAACTGTTTGGAGCCCATTACCAAGGAACATGGGAAATGCAGTCAGGTTAGGTATGATTGTGAGTGAAATTGTACATGTTGTGTGATTAATCAAAGGTTTCTGATTTTGTCTTTGAGATCACCTTAACAATTCTGAGCTCTCCATCTTCTTCTTCTTCTTGACACCTCCAGGAACAAATGTTCATCTTCCCGTTTTTTGTAGTGATCATAGTTGCTTTGGACTGCTGCCATCAAGCTGAATTTTCAGTGTACGACTGGCACAGAAGCGAAGCGTGGCTGTCTGTCCGACACATGCACTGAGCGACACACATACTGGCAGAGACGAAGCCTTGCACACTGTGTCCAGTGTGAATGTCCGCGAGGCAGGGATCTGGCGCCAGGGCAGCAGGAACTCCTCACGTCCTGGCTGGGGAGTGTGCGCTTGTGCAGTCTGCTTCACCAGTGATGACTTCCCTGCTTTCCTGGCTGTGTGGAGTGTGTGTGAGGCGGACCCTCCTCACAGTGGCTGGGTGAAGCTCAGCCTCTCTCTCTCCCTCTCCCTCTCTCTCTCCTTCTCTCTCTCTCCCTCTCTCCTTCTCTCTCTCCTTCTCTCTCTCCCTCTCTCTCTCCCTCTCTCTCTCTCCCTCTCCCTCTCTCTCTCCCTCTCTCTCTCTCTCTCTCTCTCTCTCCTACACTCGTTGTCATTTGTCTGGTTTTGTCACTGATTGAACTGCTTTCTTTTGTCAGAGGCAACTCAAGGCACCACCCCCCCTTCTCCAGCACTCTCCAGGGAGGGAGTAATGAGTGAGGACTAACACTTTGTTATGCTTGGGTTGTTTTTTTGTCTCATGTCCATTTTCAAGTCACTTCCATCACCAGCTCAAAACTGCAATAACAGACACCGTGTTTGAGTATCGATCCAGCTAACACCTACCCCAGACTTTCTCACTCTGTTTTCTCTCTCTCTCTCTCCCTCTCTCATTGTTTGTGTGTGAGTATAAGTCAAGGCACACATCCAGCACGTTGCCTGGGGCTCGCCTGCCTTTCTCTTCCCTGCCTGTGAGCTTGGTGTCTCAGTTCAGTACCGGCATCAGTGTGTCCACTCTTATCACCTGGGCTTTACACCTCAGGCACCTGGGCCGGCGTTCCTGAAATCGCCTTTATCTTCCTAATCACCCATGCGAATATCAGTGGAATCGTGAAAGCTGAGGAGGACATGACTGACATGCGCTGCTGTGCTCTGTTTACAATGGCAAATATAATGATAATATGCTGTGCAGAAGAAATGGATGAATAGACCTGTAGTGTGTTTTTTTTTTTTTTTTTTTTACTGAAAGCATCCTTAGAAAGAACCTGTGGCTGTTGCTGCTACACTGATCTGCTGTGGGGAATGTGTAGGCTACTTCCTTGCTGAGGTGGAGCACTGTGTGGGATGAGTTTAGCTACCTTGCTGCCCTCACACATCTGGTATAAATTAGCTGCTCATTATCAGGTCCAGGATCAGCCAAGGTGGAGCGCTGTGGTTGGCATGTTCAGGCTCTTCACCTGGCCAATACACCTGCTACAGATCAACGGGACATTAGCAGGTTCTAGATCAGCTGAGTGTAGCAGTAGTCAGTGCTGGGGAGGAGCAGATGTGGTTGTGTTTTTAAACTGTGCCAGCCAGCTTGTATTCCCACTGAAGCAGTCCTTGCAGTTTTATGAGTAGAGGCAGGATTAGCGGCGTGTTCAGGGCGTGTTCAGGGTGTATTTGGGACATGTTCACCGGCGGGTTCAAGATGTGTTTGGGGCGTGTTCATTGCTGTGTTCAGGGGTGTATTCAAGGTGTGTTTGGGCTGTGTTCATTGCTGTATTCAGGGTGTATTTGGGGCGTGTTCATTGCTGTGTTCAGGGTGTATTTGGGGCGTGTTCGTTGCTGTGTTCAGGGTGTATTTGGGGCGTGTTCATTGCTGTGTTCAGGGTGCGTTTCGGGCGTGTTAATTGCTGTGTTCAGGGTGTTTTTGGGGCGTGTTCATTGCTGTGTTCAGGGTGTATTTGGGGCGTGTTCATTACTGTGTTCAGGGTGTATTTGGGGGCGTGTTCATTGCTGTGTTCAGGGTGCGTTTCGGGCGTGTTGATTGCTGTGTTCAGGGTGTTTTTGGGGCGTGTTCATTACTGTGTTCAGGGTGTATTTGGGGGCGTGTTCATTGCTGTGTTCAGGGTGTTTTTGGGGCGTGCTCATTGCTGTGTTCAGGGTGCGTTTCGGGCGTGTTAATTGCTGTGTTCAGGGTGTATTTGAGGCGTGTTCATTGGCATGTTCTGGGTGTTCAGAGCTTGAGGTGACCTTTGCTGGAGGTACATTTAAATGCATGAGGGTGTCACTGCATGACTTTAAATTCTTGAAGGGATTCAGGGTTTTTCTATATACATGGGAGCACTGAAACACTAGAGATGAAAAAAAAAAAAGTTTGGTTCTAGAGACACAGAGCCACACATGCAGACAGACTGCATTCATAATCCCCACTGACTGTACCATTACTAACTCACTAGAGGGGTGTGCGGTTGTTAGTAGAGTAGCTGCTTGCACATGTGTTGTGGCTCTGTTTTTAATGAACTCCCTCGTTTGATTAGGCATGAGTGGTTAAGTCTGGTTAAATTGTTCTTAGGCTTGGAGAATTCTTTGCCAAGGATCTGCCTCTTGTGACATCATTACCAGTCAAAGTCCTGAAGGGGGAGAGAGGGAGAGAGAGAGAGAGAGAGAATGAGAATAAAATAACTAGAAGGGTAAACAGAACATTAAATGCCTGTGTGGAAAGCAGTTTCTTGCCGTACTGAGCCAAATCCCTGGCTGCAGCCGAGGGGGCAGAGGGCACAGGAAGAAATGACTCCACGCTGCGGGCAGAGGAATGGCCTGAGTGCAGAACGATGGGGGAGGCAAAGTAGCTGACCAGTACGAGAGGACAATTTCAAGGAGAAGAGAGGAGGCCTGCGAGGCCACCGCCACCGCTGGCCGTGGAGCCTGAGGGGCTGTCCGGCCGAGGGGCCTGCCAGGGCGGGGCTATGCGGTACAGAATAGCCAGGATGCAGGTCTCATCCCCCAAGGGTTTTGGTATCAGGACCTCATCCGAACCTCATTCAGGCAGAGCTGGATATCAGTGTGGCTGCAGAACGGGGCTGTGGCTGCAGTACGGAGGCTGTGGCTGCAGAGCGGGGCTGTGGCTACAGAACGGGGCTGTGGCTGCAGTACAGAGGCTGTGGCTGCAGAGCAGAGCTGTGGCTGCAGAGCGGGGCTGTGGCTGCAGTACGGAGGCTGTGGCTGCAGAGCAGAGCTGTGGCTGCAGAGCGGGGCTGTGGCTGCAGAGCGGGGCTGTGGCTGCAGAGCGGAGCTGTGGCTGCAGAACGGGGCTGTGGCTGCACCTTATCTGCCGTGAAGGGAACTGCGACGTGACCTGTGACTTTGCCCTTTGGGTTGTGCCCTAGCTGGAGAGCTTTCACAGGCCAGGCAGCATAATAAAACTAAGAGTCATGCGGTCAGTACCACACCAGCACATCTGCCATTTATATATATGTCAGCGGAAGCTCTTTAGGTGGTCGGCATGCAGGAGTAACTGCATGGACTTCTGGAGTGTGGCAGGGAAACACAGATGGTGTATTTATTAGCGACCTATAGGCAAATTGGAGGTCTAATTGCAGGGTTTCTTGTGCAGTGGAATATAGGTACCAGAATCAGATCTGTCTGTGTTGGCATCCAGAGCAGGGTGAAGGCATGGTGGAGAGAATGAACACTAGAGAGAGAGAGAGAGGGGAGAGATGGGGGAGAGGAGGACGGCTGTCAGTCATGATGATTGATGATGTTGGGGTGGGGCTTGGTGTTAGGAGGAAGTGACATTTGCATTGTTCTGCTGACAGAACCGTTCAGAGCGAGGGAAGGGGAGAGAAAGGAGGAGAGTAAGATGGGAGTCCAACTGCCAGAGAGGCAGACAGAGAGATGGAGACAGACCCACACAGACCAGCACAGTTCTGTGAGAGAACGGTGCAGTTAGTTATGGTTCTCCACCTAGTTCTCCACCTAGTTCTCCTAATGCTTTTTGCAAGAATCCTCCACATCCAAATCAAAACAACCAATCAGATCCAAGAGGAGTGTCTAATGGGGTGTCGATCTCTGCTTGAGCATGCACTTGGCTGAACGCAATCACTGAGTTCAGGGACTTTGCAAAAACGATGGTGGACGAACATTTTACATCAATATAAAACACACTCCTTCCATTGCATGACAAGACGTTTCTGTCTGATAGGTAGCTAGTTACCCCTGCTTGATGTATTTTATATTTGATTTTCAATTAGAACTAAGCACAAAACTAAGCTGCTAATGGCTACAGGAACACATTTCTCATTTTATTATGATATTGTAGTTGGGCTGTTTATGGTGCTAAAGTTACTGGTTAGGGTTATTTTGGAGGCAGGCATGGAAGGCAGTGGAGGAGTCTCTGTTTTAACCAACGGCAGATTCATGTATCAATAAGAATAAATGTATCTTTAAGAATAAAGGAGAATTGTTTAGATCTGATTTTTAACCCCCTTGTATTAGCTGTTTTAATTTTCCACCTCTCTGCTCCCACAAGCTATGTGAAACAAACAGCCGATAATCCTATCCCATGTATTTTTGAAAGCAGACAGCACATGTTCAGATAAAATAGCCTTTTCTGACTTTTGTGTAGTGGGTAACATTGCTGTCAACAAATATTGTCATCCTACCAGTGCATGCACACACAGAGAAAGAGAAAGAATGGTGGTTTTGATTAATTTGATGTGTAAAACATTCTTTGGCTGACAGAGATTTTTAATTTGTTTCACAGTGTGTGTTCCCATTGTTCTGTTTGTTTGTTGTCACGGTGATATGTCTGCTGCTGCAGTGGTACAGTAGCTGTCACGGCAACACAAACTGGAAAGAATACATCCACTTTTGAAACAGTAAACAAACTCAGATGAGAACATTTGAGGAAAAAATGAGAAAACTCCTCCCCAGAATGGGCTCAACTAACTTACTCTCTCTCCCTTTCTCTCTCTAAGATTCCCCGATTAAGTTTGTGGGTCTGGTTTATCTGGAGATGACATATGTTTATTTGATGGCTCACAGTAGATGCCAGACTTGCATCTCATTTCTCATGTAGTACATGCAGAACAGAAAGGGCTTAATGACAGTGGGGAAATGCCACACAGGGGGTGTTGGAAAGGGCCAAGATATGAATATGTCAATGATTTATTGCACAGCATCAACAATGCAATTTATGTGTCAGAGCCTCGAATGTGGATTGGAGGACGGAAAAAAAGACAAGAAAAAAGAATGTTTTCCACATGAAGCAACGCCTTAATGAAGCACATATACAGAAAAATACAGAAGGGATTTATGCATGAATACAACCATATACTTAAACACACATGCCATAAACAAACCGAGACTTATGCAGAAATAAACACATTTTAAAAGGGGGAAAGATGTGTTGTACACACTGAAAAACCCTTTAGAAAAGATGGAAAACAGCTCTTAAAAGGGTACACACACACACACACACACACACACACACCCTTCTCCAAAGGCTCTAATTACCACCCTGTGATTGGTGGCTTTTGCTCAGATTAACCAAACTTGGTCATTTGAGGGTAATTACTTGCACTGGTCTCAAATGTAGCCCTGATGTTCATAGCAAATGCAAATGCAGCTCAAATGTGCGGCCCACAAATGCTCGGTCTAAAAGCCTCTAACGGAGCGCTTGTGTTGCCTGCACAGTCGAATGGCTTTGTGAACACATGTGAATGTGGATGTATAAAGTTAATAAGGGGTTTGTTAATGCTCTGCTGGAAGCACAGGCTTGTTGGCTTGTGGTGGAAACTACGTCACCTGTCCTTCTACCAGTCCTTACCTTTCAGTAACTACATCACCTGTCCTTCCACCTGTCCTTACCTTTCAGTAACTACATCACCTGTCCTTCCACCAGTCCTTACCTTTCAGTAACTACGTCACCTGTCCTTCCACC
>JAOYMR010000004.1:8542669-8561762 GCA_025802075.1 Tenebrosternarchus preto | reverse complement strand
AGTTTATCCATGAAGAGGCTGTGCTAGTGCTGAGTTCATCCATGAAAAGGCTGTGCTAGTGCTGAGTTCATCCATGAGGGGATGCAGCAGAACCAGTGCCTCTTCCTGGGAGGGTCTTCGCGTGATCACCAAGCTGTGGTCGAGCTTCTCCAACGTGTCAATTAACTCTTCACTTGTGGCCCACAATCATTCCCTGCTACTGAAGGAGCTGCTCTCCATTTACTCCCAGCAGTCTCCTGGAGGAATGCCAGTGAGGAAACCAGTGAATATACTGGGCACGAGTTCAGTCAAGTTTAAATGACTCTCGCCAGGAATCTAGCTGATATTCCGAGGAAGCCGAGCTCTTGGCTGTGGCCGTCGGTTGCAAGCTGGAAAAATGAAGGAAAACAAGACATTCCACGAATTGTTGTACCCCTACACACATTCACCATCTGCTTACTGACCAAAGTAATGATCTCCTACCAGTCACATACAAGAGGGCAGAGCAGTCTGCTCTCAGAAAACAAGCCTGAGCTTTGATCAGATGAGAATGTGTCAAGGCTGAGCTTTAAGTAAATAAAGAACTACTGGCCAGTGATTTTGTTTTGGTCTCTGCTGGACATTTTTGTTTTAGGGTAAGAGCCCCACATGAAAACAATCAAATATGCTCTTATAGTCATTGTCAGCAGTTCACATTTACACATTTTTTTGTTTGTTTATTTGTTTGTTTTTACCATGCCTTATGTGAGGGTTTTTGTAATTGGTCTTCTTCTAGCTATGCCACCTTGAGCATGTCCAGAACATCATATCATATCAAACAACTAAAGTGCAGTTTGGGAAGTGCAGAAAGGGTTAGGGGTATTTGCCCTGAGGATTTGGGGTATGTCTGTAAAGCACGGAGAGCAGCTTCCTGGCCAGAGCCACACTCTTCCTGGCCATAGGCATGATCCCGAGTGGATCGGCATGTTCTTCAACAGTCCTCAGTCAGGATAAATGTGACTGAAGAAGGTTCAAAGCTGTCATCACTGAGGTTATCTGTGTCAGACATGCACAACCTTGGGAATGTTAAAGGGAGAGGCGTGGCCACTGAAGAGAAGGTATTCTTTCATCATCAAGGTTCCAGGAGCTTTTAATGTGTGAAGGAACCTCTGAGGGCTGCTCTCATGGACTCCACTTTGATCAGGGCAGAAAAGGGGAGCTTTTCTATCGTTATTCATTTGTGCTGAGGAGCAGAGAGGAGTCTTTCGTCATCTCATCCAGAGGCTACATTTTCTTGGGGCACAGCAATGCATTTTTGGGATATACATATTTTATATTTAAATCATGCACAACAAATGATGCATAACAAATAATCAACAAATAATCTCCATCATCTTTGCGTTAAAAAAAAGTGACACAGGACAGGAAACTAATTCAAAACAACAACACTGGATAAAACAAGCCTTTCTCCTGTCATATTCCCTGGAGCAGGCCCAGTTTTCCAGCTTCATGCACCTTCGGTCCTTCTGATGTTTGGAAGATGGCAGACGTCACAATTCCTCCTGTGGGAAACCTGTAGTTTCAGCGTGAGCCCTACCTCTCTCACCACTCTCACCCGCGTCCAGAGCTCTGATCCACACGTTTGAAGCTCACGCGTGTCCCGAAGGAAGATGTGTTAGCTCCTGTTTCTCCTCAGAGTCGTGATCGGCTCCTCCTGATGAAGAGATGAAAGGACGGACTCTCTGCCCAGCACACTGGTGCTGGTAAGGAGAGAGCTGCTCGCCATCTCGTCACTCATTAATTACCTATTAAATCGAATATGGGACTTTCTGCAAGCGAGAAATTGCTGCTAAGTGAATTCTGAAAGGAAACATGCATATGTAATCAAGGATAAAAGCCTAGTTATAATAATGTCTATTACATCATTATCTTACTAAAATAGAAAAGGTTGACTCATTAACTTGCAGCGATTCTGACTAGCCTTGTAGAGACCAGACATTTGGAAAATAAACCTCTATTATGAATTATTATTCATGTTGTGCTGTCAATTTGGATCATTAACTTGTGATGGATTATACACAAGCGCATTGGAGAGTCCTTGCCTGAGATGTAAACTGTGTTTAATTATAGAGGTGATCTTGAGAACAGACACCTTCCTTGAACAGGCAGCGGCTCTAACAGGTCCCTCCTGTATCTTCTTATCATTAAAGATGGACTTTGGTGGATTCCAAGGACATGGCAAGGCAGTTTTATTTAGTTATACCAGCCTCTCATTATTGCTCTGCTGACAAGCCTTTTGATGGAAACTTTCCCTGATCTCAATGCCGAAAGATCTGTAATGTCATTACCCTCAAAGGCTCGTTCCAAGGACTTTTTACATAAAACACACAAAGCAGACATAGCGTGCGGGAAATGTGCCGTTTCCAGAACCATGTTCAAGACTCCGGCTCTAAAATAAGGAAGGTTTTTTATCTCAGAAGAACATGATAGCTTTCTGCTAAAATGTCATACAAACTGTAGTTTTTGAAAATAAAAGTAGTGAAATGGCTTTTAACATTCGGTTAGTCACTCTGCTTACCAAAGGCAGTGGATTCTCTGAGCGATGCTGTTGACATTATGCAAATACTGTCGCTGGTATTCACAATTTATGCATGTTTAGAGATGTTGACAGTCATAAAGGACAAAGACGGCATAATGCATGTGGAAGAGGACCAGCAGTATTTGAGAGGTGGGTAATCTTGTCGTGCTTCAGCTTGCTGAGGGCAAATTCTCGTGCCACTGCACTTTGCTCACGCTGCCTCCATCTTCCCTGTGAGTTTAGTGATGTGACCTGTTAAAATGAACTTAGTGCAGGAATGACCCATGTGCTGATTTACTTACATGTCAGGGAAATAAAATACAAACATGTTACCGTCTCTCCACATGGCTTCACAAAGGAGTGTGTGTGCGTGTGTATTTGTGTGTATGCTGTTTGTATATGCCTTTGTGTTTGTGTATGTCTGTGAATGTATATCTGTGAGCCTATGTGTGTGTGTGTGTGTGTGTGTGTGTGTGTGTGTGTGTGTGTGTGTGTGTGTGTGTGTGTGTATTGGTCTCATTTGGATCATCACCTCCAGCTTAGTCAGTGTCCCACCCTGCCTCCATGTGTCTCATGGCCTGCTATTCGTGTTTAGCTGACAGAACCACATCACCCTCGTCCATCATTTGCCTGTTCTTCACATATGCTTCCTCAGAACTCACTGTCTCTGCGCCTCGTTTTCATTGTCATTCATGGCAGTACACTCCCATACACTCCCATACACTCCCCTACACTCCCATACACTCCCCTACACTCCCCTACACTCCCATACACTCCCATACACTCCCCTACACTCCCATACACTCCCCTACACTCCCATACACTCCCATACACTCCCCTTCAGTCAGATTGGCTTTAATAGCCCAGTCACATGCTTTGTTTTCATGTTAATCTATGGCGATCACAACATTGTTATTTTAGTCGTGGACCGTCTGTGTTTTTCTTTTCTTCAACAGCTTTGCCAACATTGTGAAAACCTTTTACTTGTTTGGGCACAGGAGGAGATGGTAGTGAACAGCTCTTACCATGTTCTCATATGGGCAAAGGAGTACAGAACATTCTCATTATTGTGTCTAAATCACAGCTGCATTGTAAACCTTGGGTACTAAGCATATCAGATGTAAAACCCATAATTCCAGTGTCATAAACCCATAATTCCATAATTCCAGTGTCTCTCTGCTCTAACTCAGTTTTTGTATATTCAGTTTTTCCGAGGTGGAATTGAAAAGGATCAACAGGCATAGAGGGAATTGGACAATTGGAAGATTGGACAGCCTGCCGTCTGTCTGAAGCAGTTGCTTTCATCACTCTTACTCTTCATTGCCAGACGTCTACGCCGTGGCCAGGACACACTCCTCACACACACTCCTCACACACACACTCCTCACACATACTCTTCGCAGGCACATTTCACAGACACTCTTCACACACACATTCCTACCAGACACCCTTCACGGACACTTTTCACACACACATCTCAAAGACACTTCTCACACACATTCCTCATGCACACTGCTCACACAGACACACTCCTCATATAAACACTACTCACACACTTTTTTCTCTCTTTTTGTTTGTCCTGTATTGTGTCTGAATTGTAGGTCATACATGCATGCGCTCTGTTTGGAACTTTAACTCTAACTCTAACTTTTTTCACCTTTCCCCATTCTTCTACCTCTCTCTCTGACTCTCTCTCTGACTCTCTCTCTGACTCTCTCTGAGACTTTCTGCCTCTCTCTGACTCCTTTTCTCTAAAACTCTCTCTCTCTCTGACTCTTTCTGACTCTTTCTATCTAAAACTCTCTCTCTCTGCATCTCTCACTGTCTGCCTTTCTTTCTCTGCCTCTTTCTGAGATGGTCTGCCTCTCTCTCTGCCTCTCTATCTCTTTTGCAGTGCCTCACTTTACCATTACAGCATGCTGCCTCTCTCACCCGTCTGTGAGAGTGAGAGGCACCAAATAAATTCATAAATAATGGAAAGTGTGAGAGGTGAAACGCTGTCTCAATCTCTTCACGTGTCAATGGTATTTTCACGTTCCCTGAAATGGCTCCCCTCCTCTGATACTGCAGAGCTTGGTCAGTCCCCGCCCAGCAGGGCCTGAAATGCGGCTCTCGTAAACTGACCTTTCAGATTCCTGCAGCTCCGACAATAGATCTGTCTTGTCTGGCGGTTCGCAGGACTCCGCCAGGAAGGACTGACTGGTGACACGTCCTATTCACTGGTGCGCCGCCACAGCCCACTGCGTGATCCTCGCTTTGTGACGGTTTATATTAACGTCAGGAGGCAGTGATGGATTTGCTGCCTTCCTTTATGCGGGCGAAGGGAAATGCCTTCTGTGCTCTGAGGAGGTCACCACACGTGCCGTGGTCGTGCCGAACTGGATTTAGCTCCACTGTGCTAATTTCCTTACTGTAATGGAAGGCTCAGATTTAATTTAGCAGCATGATATCCCCCCTTCTGACAGGCAGCTACTCCAAGCCCTCACCAGGGGCAGATATCACCATCAGAGCAATGGATCACTCAGTTCATATTCCAATTTTTTTGCATGAAATTGATACACCAATTAACCTGTAACAGAATTCCATCTTATAGGGACGGTATTGCCCCCCTCCCTGACTGCATCGTCCCGTCCCCCCCCGCCCTGACTGTATCGTCCCCCCTCCCTGACTGTATCGCCACCCTCAAAGACTCCTCCCCCAAAGTTCACATAAACCTGTATGTTTTCCCTCTCGTTAGTGCTGGTACCTGTCTGTAGTTTGATCTCGTTAGTGCTGGTACCTGTCTGTAATTTGATCTCGTTAGTGCTGGTACCTGTCTGTAGTTTGATCTCGTTAGTGCTGGTACCTGTCTGTAGTTTGATCTCGTTAGTGCTGGTACCTGTCTGTAGTTTGATCTCGTTAGTGCTAGTACCTGTTTGTAGTTTGATCTCGTTAGTGCTGGTACCTGTCTGTAGTTTGATCTCGTTTGTAGCACCTGTTGTTAGTTGTTATCATTTGTATTTAAGTCGTTCATGCTGCATTTGTCCCTTGTCAGTGTTTAATCTGCTAATTCTTGGTTTGTTTATCACTTGCCCATTTTTGACTAAAGATAATACATTGTGTGTTTGTTTACTACATTGTTTGTTTGTTTGATATATTGTATGTTTGTTTACTGCATTGTTTGTTTAATACATTGTTTGTTTGTTTAATACATTGTTTGTTTGTTTAATACATTGTGTGTTTGCTTGTCCATGTGTTGTTTCTTGCTTTGCATTTTTGTTTTGTTTTTGATTGGTGAAGGTCGCCTGTCTGATTCACATCAGCAGCTGTTGTCGAGCTCCTGTCTCACAGGGGCCTCTTAGAAGAATCTCACTGTTACCCGTGCATTACAATGTATTAATGCTTTTTGCTTCAGTGATTAGTAATAGAGAAATACCGACATTAATATTTGAGTTGAATAGACATCTCTTATGAATGATATTTTGCATGTTGTAGAATATTACAGTGGGTATGAAACACTTTTAGCCCATTAGTTATACAAGTATTAAATATCAAATATAATCAAATATCACCAACTCTGCTGAATCACCCACTGCAGCACATTCAAATAACTTTTCTGAAATTAACATGAAAATATTCGGTAGTATTCAGAGAATGTTTACCAACACATCTGATCTGCATCACTGAGTCTAACGAGATATAAGAGACTTTTTCCTTTTCTTCAATTTCAGCAAGTGCACTGTAATTACAGGCTATTAAGAGATGAGGCCGTCTGGATCAGAAAGCAAATTAACAGGTTTTGAAACCCTTTTCCAAAATGATGGTGTGCATACAAGCTGTTCTTTGAGCTTGGAGCTCCCACTGTGAATAATGTGTGTGTGCAAGTGTGTGTGTGTGGGGGGGGGGGGGCTGCAGGCTGAAAACCCGTGGTTCCCAGGAGACCAACATTTTCTTGAATCAGAAACTAAATGTAAACTAAAGCTCTGGGTATGACTGCGCTGGGTGTGTGTCACTGTGTTTTACCTCTGGAGTGCCACATGTTGGATAGGTCATGTGCAATAATTATGCTTGTTGTGTGTCTCCTGTGTGCTTTACAGTTACACTTGAATGTTAAAGAATCATGATGTTAAAGAGTTGAACAGCAATATAATCAATGGTGCACTTTTCTGAACTTTGAGTTGCCACTACTTGTGTCTGTGTGGAGATGTAAGAGAGTTCCTGAATCTTCTCAGTAGTTTTAATATTAATACACCCTCTCAGGCCAGACGTTATGCTTGGATATTAGCGGGTCGTCTGAGCTGTCTTCTCTCTGTTGTCCTCTTTTATTAGATTCTCTTTCATTTTAACCTCCTTTCAGTGTTGCTATCCAAGTTGAAGTACAAAAGCCTTTCTCCTGAAATGGATTTTTTTTTGTTAGAAATGACTTTTTTTGTGTGTTAGAAACCCTCAATGTTCCTAAAGAATAATTTAATTCTTATTCCTTCATAATCCTTTGAGTTAACCTTCGGCATATTATAACAGAGATGACTATTTACTTCATGCTTCAGCTGTTAATGCAGATAAATTAGAGGCGGGTAGCGAATGAGATCAGTCTAACCGGCCCCGCTCCTGATGTACGTTCATTTCTGGCCACGTGAGAGCGCTTTGTTGTGAAGTGTTCTTCTAACAGCAAGTGACGGCATTCGAGGGCTCTCTCACGCGTTAGTGTTGCGCACCAGTGCGGTAAGAGTCTCGGCCGTGATGGGGATGATGAATGTCCGCTGTGCGCGTGTGACGCAGGCAGGAGTAGGTGTTCGGCCCACGTGGAGTGGCGTGTGCCCACTGCGACAGCTTTTGTTCCTCTTAAGCGCTGTGGTCTTTGGATTCAGCAGCACTCCCCTATTGTTTCCTGTTTTTGAATTGTTTTCTCTGTAGTGCTGCAAGATAGCCGTTGTCTTAAAAACATCGAAAAGGTGTGGGCTTGGCTATTCACGAGAGGCTTGGAGGGAAAAAAAGCAAGAATTTGCTTGCAGGGTAAACCTTCATGTGAAGCTAACAATGCTTCAGTCATGCTACTGTTGGTATTTGTCACAACATGCAGACTGACTGGTGGGGAAAGGTGCAGACTGGTGGGGAAAGGTGCAGACTGGTGGGACATTCATTTCTTTGCTTGTTGAGGGCTGTAAGACCAGGTCTGGATGATTACCAGTTTTGACCGTCTGACATATAACAGAGTGACAGTGCAGTCAGAGTCCCTTAGGGGTGGAAGAAGGTGTTGAAGTTCAGATCAGAAACCACCAAACTGCGGAGCACTGGAGCTGTTATGACCACTGTGTTCTTTCTTTTTATTGAAATAACAACAACAACTTGGACTTAGTTCATGGTTTCCGGCTGTGAGGTTTTAAGCTGTCAAATTCTGAAAATATTTTCTTCCTCTTTCCCATCATTATTTGGAACATTCAGAAAACTGGGACTGGGGATCGGGTTGTCATGGCGACGTCTGAACACCGGTCTTTGGGCCACGAGCAAAGTGGGCAGTGTTGAGGAAGGTCCATTTTGAAATGCATTTCATGACCTGCTTTCACTTCAAAACTGCTTCATCCGGACACTCAACAAAGGAAGCCGAATGAAAGAACCAGACCAAAGAGTGTTGCCCCAGTGACGTTCCTGGGGCGGCCGTGCCAGCCTGCGTGTGAACACACACGTATTCTCCTGTCTCAGGTGCTCAACACGTGGTGTGCTGTCAAACTTAAGCTCCATGACACTGACATCATGGAAGGAGTGTTCCCATCCTGTTTTATTAGCCTTAACGTCATACCTCACATTTTATTTTGAGTTTGTTTTGCAGGTTCCAGAAGCATCTGCACAAGCAGATGTTCATGACTTTCCAACAAACTTCTGTGCAGAGAGATCATTTGGAGAGAAAACAAGGTATCTCCTTATATCAGATCCAAACCAAATCAGAAAGATCCTTTGGTGGCATGGCACAGAGGATATTTACAGAATGCTGATATCAGCCACTCAGCAGTCTACATATAGTGCTCATATAGTGCTCATATAGTGCTCATACAGTGCTCATACAGTGCTCATATAGAGCTCATACAGTACACATATATTGCTCATATAGTGCTCATACACTGCTTTTTTGTCAGTGCTCATATAGTGCTCATACAGTTCTCCTGCAGTGCTCTTGTAGTGCTCCACTCTCATTACAACTGAAATGGAAATCATCATACCATTTGATCCCACCACAAACAGAGTATGTTGGTGCCCAGAGACAGGATTGGGTTTGGACCTGATTTACCCTCAGAAAGAGAACTTGGAATTCACAGCCTTGCGTGGTTTATAGAGTTTTAGCTGTTGTTGTTTGAGCAGAAAGATCAAAACTGACTCTGAAGCAGCAGAGCTAAAAGACTCTTAGATTCGCCCATTATGATGCTTCATACAGTGGATTTATTTTATGATGCTTCATATATTGAATTTGTATTTTGGCGTTTTAGGAAACCCACAACAGAAAAAACTGTCATATTGGAGGAAATGTTTGGGCAAAGACAGTTAAGCATAGATTTCAAAGCAAACTTTAATGTTGTTTCATCCTGATACCACCAGGGAAGGCAATAGGCAGTAAACCACATGTTAACATACAAACAATCAAATGTAAAATACACCTTTTAAAATCTTTTAAACCTCCCTGTCTGTTCTTTACTACCGTATGGGTGTCGTCCACCATGGCTTGACCTTCTGCAGCAGCTGTTTACTGTTCCTTACTGCTCTCTGATGACAAAAAGGACTCGAAATGCAAATGCAGAACAGCATGACTTTAGAGAAACTAAAATATCACTCTATTACAGTAACATTCTCTGACCCTCTGTAATTTTAAGAAACAAATGTATGAAACCTTCCTACGTGTTCGCTCGGCATGACCCCTGTGGAGAGTTCGTCGTGGAGTTAAAAGCAGGAGAGGCAGGAAGGAAGCGAGGGGAGGTGAGCAGGGGGAGACGCTCCCAGCTGCCGGGATCTTCCAGCGGGAGCAGGTACAGCCAGCAGAGTCATGCTGGAGGCACAGCTCCTCACGGCTGGTGAGGCAAGGCAGGCTCTCTGTGAGGCCTCACATCAGTTCTCTTTTCACTGTTCTAATACAGGAAGCATTCTGGGGTAGCTTTTACAATACTGAGTCATAGCCTGAACAACTTTGTAAAATACTGGACTTTGCACATACCCAAGGAAACATGATGCTCCTGGAAAAAGATTAGGAATTTTAAAAGATTAGGTATTTTATATGAAGCATATATGATTTTGGACCTGACAGTCTTAAAATTATCTCATCCTGTATATTCCATTAAGGATGGAGAAACGCTGATTAACTTTTATCAGTGAACTGCTCTTAATGTCTTTTTTGCCCCTCTGTTTTGACAAACATTCAAAGCGGTGGTGGTTCAAAGTGGACGCTTTCTGTCCTTTCCTTGATGTGATCTACTTAGTCTACAGCTATTACAGGCTTTATCTAGTCCAAGGAGGAGGATGGGGTGGCCTGTTTTACAGTGACTCTGGGAAGAAATATTTGTCTGCCTGTGTGACTGAGACTTTCTTTCTTTCTCTGCTTCTTTTTCTCCATCTGTCTGTACATTTCTCTCTCTCTCTTTCTGTGTCCTTCACTCTCTTAACAAAGCAAGTCCTTTGGACATTTACAGAGCAGAATGAACCCCATCAGCCTGTTGAGAACACACACGTGCTCTGTCCATGCTCGTTTCCCACTCTAAAGCATGTTGGTGGTCCTGTTGTACATCCTTGGTTCCATCAGTCACACCTTACCTAAAAAAACCCTCCCTGACTGCTGTGAGTTTGCATTGTACTGGGACGACTACAGTGAGAAGAGGCACCTGGGAAGTGGCAGGAGTTGACTCACTCTCACTGGAGGAGCAGGGGGTGGCGTTGGAGAACAGCAAACGGACAGGGCGCCATGGAGACACACAGGACAGGACTCTGCCATCCATCCCAGACAAATATGACTCACAGGGCCAGCAGAGGCTCTTACCGTCATTCACTTGCACCAACGTCTTATCGTCTAGACAACACTGCAAGTGATTAGGGTGAGAAAGTGTGTTAAGGTGTGTTTCACCATGCAATTTAAAGTTAAAATCTATATTAATCTATCATTCTGTTATTCTGTAAAACTGTAAAAAAGAAAAAAAAAAAAAAAGAAAAACACAGACCCCTGTCTCCATCCTCACAATGATGCACTTCCTTTATGTTTACCATAATGTGCTGAGTATCACGTTCTTCTGTACACTGGATTCATCCAAAATATTCTGTATTTCCCACCTCTGGATTTTTATTCTTTGTTCCCCACAGAAAATCTAAAAACTCAAATTTATTATGTACTATTGCCTATTAGTTGCACACCTCAGGGGAAAGTTTGGCGACATCTGAGCCGAGCCTTTGACTGACCTTAGAGGGCATCGCTGAGCAGCTCTGGTGTGTAATACAAATCCCAGTACCTTCGATCCACCTGTGTCTATTTAGGGCTTTCAAGCCCAAAGGCAAATCCAGTCAATGTCTGTGTAAGGGTGTTTATGTTGGGCAGATTAGAACACCTATTTAGACAATCTTATTAAAGTCAACTTAAATCAGCAACCAGAACATATTTACTTAATATGACACATTTTCAAGTGAAGCAGGGATAATATTTGGGGTAATTTGATTGGACTGTGCGGGTATTTCAAAACTAATATGGTGTCAGATACAGACACTAGCCTGTACACTATAGTGGACAGTAAGGAATCCACTTTTACAATCTTTACCATTACATACTGCTAAATGGTCACTGATTAGGTGAAGAAAGTTTACTTGATTTTATAATAGTGAATAAGAAGACTGAGCATTGCTAAAGGGTACCTGTTTTCCATGTTTTTATTTGTTTAATTGTCACAGCCATCAGAAACAGAGCAGCTTTCTTGAAACAATCCTGGGTGAAATATATTGGACATAATTTGGTCTTCTCCAGTATCACTTTCTAAATGTACAAATTCAAGATGTGAGAATCTGTTACCATAGAATTTGAGGCAGTTTATAGGAAACAAGGATGTACAACCACTTGCACATCTGCACGTTTTTGGAACTGGTATTAGCAAGAGGAAAACATGCCATGATATATTGTCCACCTTTGGTCCTTGGTGACAGTGAAACATCAGGAGCAGATTAGAAATTACTGAAGATTTTAATAAATCTTTAATAAATCTAAAGATTTTAATAAAATCAAGATTTTCTCTATTAAATGATTTTTCACTTGGAATTGTGTTTAATGTGACAAAAGACATGAGTTAACAGGTAAAAAAAGAACCTTTTTATTTCAGGTTGACCTCTGTATACAGAAACATATAGCCATTACTACCAGAAATGGTACTCGGTGAAGCTAAACAATTCTCTCTGAAGCTTGGAATAATGTTTTAAATGCTGTTAAACAGTACGTTCTGTAAAGGGCTTCTAGAAAAGCCTAGTCATTGTTGAAATTCTCTGTCCTGGATCACCAGGTAAGACTGTTGAATCACTCCATCTTGGATACCACCTTAACCACAGCTAGCCGGCTTCCACCGTGCCTCTACACACCTACCGCACAAGATCAGTACAAACTTGCACCTCTGGAACGAGGTGCCATCAGTCACAGGTTTGTTTTAACTCTGAAATTCAGATCTCATAAAACAAGCCTACATTTTGACTCGTTGGATGTCTTGGGCCCTTTTAATGAGCTGGTGACACTATCACTGTATTTCAAAACAGGAACTCCTGTCACCCATTGACAGCACAGGCAAACACTCCCCCATCTGTCTTGAGGCTGGAAGCCCTACTGATTTATATGTCGAGCGATTTTTTAGCCCTTATTCTGAACACAGCATCTCGTCTGTTCCTCGCCCAAGACGTCGGTTTGTTTCTCTTCCCTTTTTTTGTTCGATGTAAATGTACTTCCCCAGTCGTACGTCTCCCAGCTCCTTCCTGCAAACAATATTTCACTGGTTCTATTGCCCTGGTCTGACAAGCTTGTTAGTCTTGCAGAAACAATAGCTTATATCACGCTCGTAAATTCTCTGTATCCAAAAGAACAGAACCTACTTAAGTTCATGAATATTTTTGTTTCAGTGTAATAGCTTTGCTTAGCATGACTGTACTAGATTCACTTGCTCATGGGTAAATTGCTTGAACTCTTCAGACGTAGCTTTAGAGCGAGCAGTAGCTCTTTAATGGCATAGCTGGGTGTGTGCTGAGATTCTGTGTTGTTGCAACATCTCAACGGTGGGGCTTCTGCACTCACGTATGTCTTCAATGGTAAAACCATCAAGTGTGTTAGATGCTTGTATAAAAGACACCTTGATAGCAGGTTCAGTTATGCTTTCTTATGAAGATTCGTACAATGAATGGCCATTCTTTCAGTACTACAGTACTGTACTACTACTCTTCCCATGAGACAATCACCAGGACCTGATTTACACAAGCAAATCAGAGCTATTCAAATTTAGAATTCTTGTCTTCTTTGGTCAAGTTCTTGTGGAACTCAGAGAAGCACCAAGTTCAAGGTGGTGAGGAAGAGGAGCTAAGAACTAAGAGAGATATGGCCTGACTCCAGCATGGAGGGCAGAGTATGACAGTGCTGGAACTGGATCTTCATCGTCTTCATACTCCACCACTCTGTCTCTCAAGGACAGGGGATTTAAGAAGAAGAAAACCAGAGATATGGCAAAAATGGCTTTAGTCAATGCAGTGCTGTAACTGAATTGTCTAGAGACCAACTTAAAGACTGGATGCAGGTCAATAAGCCCTAATGTTGGACTAGATGCCATCAAGCTACACAGAGCAATTTAAATTCTAATTTAATTCAAGGTTTATTTGTCACTTGGACATTTGTAGCAGGTACAGATGTGCACTAAAATTAAATGCGAAAACTCCAAAGACAATAACAATAAATAATAAAACAATAAATACACTCTAGAGACAATATAGGTATAACAAAAAAGCATAATAAAATGTACATCTAAGGCATGTATGTTTGTTCAGATATGCCAAGACTGTCATATATGAGCCACTTTATTAGAGGCAAGTTCCCTTTTAGGATTGGAGCTTCCATGTATGGAACATGGTGTTCCAACATGGTATTAGATGGATGTCCCTATTAAAGTGTCCTTTCAGTATTCATTGATGAAAACCTAGTGGTTTGTACACTTGCAGGTTCTTCACAAGGAGAATGCTGGACCAGGAGGAAATGCTAGACTAAGTTGAGAATGCCTCTACTAACAAAGAAAGCTGCTTAACTAATATTGTCTCAGGTAGGGAATGTTGAAAGTGGTCTCTTTGGATTTTCACTTTGAAGATCATAAATTTGTCAGTTTTTTAGTTATTGATCACAATTCCAAAAGGACAACATTATTCCAAGTAGCAGGTAAGAATGGGGGACATACAGGATACTGCAGAATCATAGTCAATGAATTCTCTTATTCCAAGTTTCCTTATCAGCAAAACCTATGAGTAGTTACATGACAGAAGGTACTTTCACAACTTCACAACTAGTTCACACTAAGCTTGAGTGGAACCTCCAGTTCCCCTTCAGGTCCCTGGGATGACAAATTTGTGTGTGACTGTTTATTTCAGAGTCAGATAAGCTATTCAGGCATGCAGAGTGGTACTGGCTGGTTCACACCATTCCCTATCAGAGCGAAAGAGAGAGGCAACTTGGTCAAAGCAGGATGAAGAGATAATTTAGTCGCTCAAGATCATCAGTACTGAGGTTGAGGGGGCTCTCTGCTATGGCCTATCTTATAACAGAAGGGAATGTCCCATCTGCAAGTCTCCATAAGAAGGTGTGTCATTCTCAACCTGTGCAGGATAGAGACACCTGCACAACCTGAGGCCTTCAAGGTTGAAATGGAGTAAATCATTCAATTTGGCACCGAAGTTATTCAAAAGACATGCCCTCCTGGTGAATCATGAGATTGGCACCACCTGTAGCCTGTGCTGAGGAACATAACAGCATGTTCACAGAAACTCACCAACACTTTTCTTTGGAAGCTGCTCAGTTAGCCAGAGCCATGTGGTTTTGTTTCTCTTTAGGGTTTCGTCTAGTCCATGCCTTACATTTTTGTTTTATATATGCCCATTCTTTACTGGCTTGTTCTGAGTCTTGTTTCTCCCCCAAATCAACTGAGATGATCAGTTTTGTAATTTACTTCACCACCATTTTATAGAGAACTAGAAACACTTTTAGATTCACTTGTTGCCCCTTGAAGCCTGAATGTATTAAAACTCTACCGCCTAATTACCTAATTTAAAGCATGTAAATACTAGAATAGAGATACAATCTTTTAGTCATTAAAACCTCCAGTTCCCAGCTATTTGCTTAAATTACCATGTTCCCAATCATCTACATAAGCCAATAAGATATTTGGAGCTGTTTGGGATTTATCTTGGTATTTCGTGTCAGATGCTAAAGCATCTAACAAATCTGAAGCCAAGTTTGTTAAGCTGTACAATAGTTTAGATAATTGTCAAAAAAAAAAACATATCTTTATTTTTTGCTTTTCCAAAAACTCCTCCAGGCAGGTGAGATGGAGAACATCTGGAGTCAAGACGAATGGCGCTGAACAAGCATACGTGGCCCTGGCAGCAACGTTTATCCAAACAGCGACAAAAAGATCTGACATCTGAAGCACAGATCATATTTCTCTTTCTTATCATTGAAAATAAATACACTGTTTCACTCTTTAAGCTGAACCTGGTGTGACGACGGCAGTGAGGGAGTGGAAGGTGAGGCTGCAGCAAACATGACGTTTATTGGCTGCAGCAAAGCAGCGAATCGCAGAGCAAGACTCAGACACAAGCAGACGCAGCGCAAAAACAAAGCAAAGGAACTCGCAAAAGCTTGCGGCAGCGTCCAGGCAGTAGCGCGGCAGGCAGGCAGACGTCGCTGAGGCCAAGAGAATGTGCAGCAATGATGGACAGAACCTGTGGGCTTATATAGAGAGGAAAAACGGTTAGTGGGAATGAGGTTTAGGTGTGTTCAATAAACAGGTGATTGGGAATGAGGGCGAGAGGGGCGTGGCGTTGGTGATAGGGAAGCTCTGGGTGTGGGTGCCCCGTGCGACGTGACACTTGGAGAGAGGGGCGTGGCGTTGGTGATAGGGAAGCTCTGGATGTGGGTGCCCCGTGCGACGTGACACTTGGAGAGAGGGGCGTGGTGTTGGTGATAGGGAAGCTCTGGGTGTGGGTGCCCCGTGCGACGTGACACTTGGCTTTTTACTCGTATTTTCCGTGGCACCTTACATTTTGGAACAGAAAATTAAGATTTAAGGTGGGATAGAAAATTTGAATAAAATGCTATTAAAGTGAAATGAAAATTCAAATAAGAAAACACATGCTGAACTATTTAAGGGGAAACAAAGAAGCCAACTATTACCCCATGCTTCATTCAGAATTAGCATCTAAAGAGCCGTTAGGTGTTTTCAGTTTTAGGCTTTCCAGTGCGTGTGCCAACAGTAGGACAGAGCCCATGACGACCAGGCCCATAACGACCAGGCCCATAACGACCAGGCCCATGACGACCAGGCCCATAACGACCAGGCCCATAACGACCAGGCTCATGACGACTAGACCCATGACAACCAGGCCCATTTCTGATTAATAACACATTTTTACTTCCCTGAACTGCATGCTGTTTTCTTCCTTGTAGTTTAATGTCATGTGCACCAGAATAACATGTTCATGTTAGGATCACTAAATGTCTGGCTGGCGAGGAGACCTTCGGATTTAGGATCACTAAACTTCTTGCCTCCAAGAGACTTTGTGCACTTTTTTCACTTCTCTGGTTTTCAGGCCTCTAAACTGTATTTGATTTATTTATGCATTTATGCATTATTTAAGCGTAATTGAGGTCATATGGTTGTTTAATCATATGTTGGGTTAATCTAGAGTTTCAAGCAGAGAGGCAGAATGAAAAGCACAATCAACACAACTACAACACAACTACAACCAACACTTACAACCAACTACAACCAACACTTACAACCAACTACAACCAACTACAACCAACACTTACAACCAACACTTGCAACCAACTACAAACAACACTTAGAACCAACTGCAACCAACACTTAGATCCAACTACAGCCAGTGCTCACAGAGCCCTAGTGATGGGATTTGTGGGGATGTTTAGAGCTGGAGTTTGTTTTGTTTTGCTGTGGAGCTGTTTGCTCTTATACATGTGCACGGCTGCATTTGTTTGGTGCACCCTCACCTGCCACAGAAACTAAGGCTAATTATCACCAGCAAGAGAGCAGGCAGGAAGGAAGCAAGGAAGCACACAACTGCTTTTGTCTAACAAGCAATTTACTTCCATGCTAAGAAAGTCTCCTGCGGTTCTTCCTGCAAAGGAGTTGTTTTTTATCGCAATACTGTGATCAAATTTACAAGGTCCATGTCCTCTGCTCCAGCTGGATGGGGTGGAGGTGGGGAGGAGATGAAGGGAGGGGGGGGGCTGCATGGTCTCACTTTGGCATCTTGGTTAACAGTGCGACATTTCACGTTACTGTGGAATGTCATTTCTGGGCTCTCGCAGACTGCGAGAATATCTAAAGTGGCTTTGGCAGGACTGGAGCTCTCACTGTCTCAGCGTTAGAATGGGTGGCAGGATTAGCTCAGCTATAAACGGCTACTCACATCCGTCAGCATTGGAAGGGCATTCAATTAGATACAGATGTTCAGCATCCATCTATTGAAAAGGGGGTTGTTGCACTGTGTGTGTGTGTGTGTGTGTGTGTGTGTGTGAGAGAGAGAGAGAGAGAGAGAGAGAGAGAGACAGACAGACAGACAGACAGACAGAGGGAGAGAGAAAGATCTGTCATCATTACAGCGATAGGTCTATCATTCTATTGTAATTGTCAGGCCACTGTCAAAAACACACAGATCATTTCATCTAGCATTCCCAGAAAACAAACAAAGAAAAAACTGTTTCATGAATGCAGAACACACTGTCAGTATAATGAAGTGAGACCCTGTTTAGGGTAGGACTGCTATGCTACATGTGCATTGCAGAATTGCTTCATGGAAACTAGTCAAAATAGATTTGCATCAGTTTCTTCAGTGGGATATGACCTACTGGGACGTTTGAGACTCTTATTTGGAAATACTGAACATGAACAGCAGAATCCCCTCTCACAACAATTATCCCTTTAGAGTGTATTGCTCAGTTCTTAAGACCCCCCGAGTGTGTGTGTGTGTGTGTGTGTGTGTGTGTGTGTTGAAATGATTCAAGATCATTTTCTTCTGGGTATTCAGTACACAACACAAAGTCTAATTTTGTAATTTCGCATCAAATGAAGTACCGCTTATGTAGCTGCAAAAGAAAATGCTATACTGCCCCCTGGTGGCATTTTCTCACTTGAATCAGAAAATGCCTCAATTCAGTTGAAAATAAATCAATGACCCATTTCAAGGCTGGTTTGCTTCTTTTGTCATTAATATTTTAGCCTCTAAGTTGAGTACTCAATGCAGTTAATGCTTTAATTTAGATAATTGATAAAGATCTATGAGCAAGTTATAGTTTCAGTTGTTAGTTCAAAAGCTAGTTAGAAATTAGTTGTTTTCAAGTAACTTTTTAATTTATTCTACCATGAGAATATTTATTTAAAATTATAATATAAATATGTACAGTCTTTGTTTTTTATGTTAAAATCCATCAAAGTATAATATTTTCAATAAATTATCAGTGTGGTATTATGCTTGTTAACATAAAGCAAATTTTTAAATCACTGCTTTTCTGTTTCCTTGCATATGTATGTGTACACTTGTGCATATGTATGTGTACACTTGTGCATATGTATGTGTACACTTGTACATATGTATGTGTACACTTGTACATATGTATGTGTACACTTGTGCATATGTACGTGTACACTTGTACATATGTACGTATGTGTACGTTTATAAAGAACATTCACCAGTTCCCCCCACAAAAGAGGAACTGAGTTGGTTGGAAGTGTCACTTCCCTCTTTATTCATCCAGTAGTCCCTCGGTGTGATTGGAGCAGCTGAGCGTTTCCACGGTGACGCTGATGAGTGACAGGCCTGCTCTGTGTTCAGAGGGATTTTGAAGAAAGATACGGTGTTTTCGCATCCCTGGATTTACGTGCAGCTGATGTCTCTTCCTTTGGATCTCTGCCTGTCCATCTCCCGACATCTGGAGCAAATGCCGGAGAAGAGTGAATCGTGCTGGGATGAGTCCACACAGTTCACACACAGCCGACAGCCAGCCTCGAGTCTACCTTCTCCTATTCACTCCTCCATCCTCTCCACCCCGTCCACTCCTCCATCCTCTCCACCCCACCCAGCTCTCCACCCCATCCATTGTCCTGTTGCTGTAATTATGCCCTGTTCTGGGCTGTTAGCAGGACTAGCCCCTCAAACAGCAGAGCAGTGGAAGATGTTAGCAGAAGAACCCGACTGAGTGATCATGGGAATGGAGCGATCAAGCAAGTGAGCGAGTAAGAGAGAGAGAGAGAGAGAGAGAGAGAGAGAGGGAGAGAGAGAGAGAGAGAGAGAGAGAGAGAGAGAGAGAGAGAG
>JAOYMR010000004.1:8510926-8534558 GCA_025802075.1 Tenebrosternarchus preto | reverse complement strand
TCCTCATAATGAGATTCCAAGTTATTTTAACTGTCCGCTCTGTCCTCATAATGAGATTCCGAATTATTTTAACTGTCTGCTCTGTCCTCATAATGAGATTCCGAATAATTTTAACTGTCCGCTCTATACTCATACAGACCTTCCGAGTTATTTTTGTGCACCTTATTAAATGAATATACATTATCAGTCATAATCCACTCTCCCTAAATATTGTGTTTCTTCTACTAAATCTCACATAAGAAAGAAAGGCGGTTAAAACATTTTGAAAACGTTCTCCAAGCGTGTAAAGCATTAGGCTGTGGAAGAACTTCTGAAGGTGGTGCTGTCTTTCAACTGCACCAGGGTTCAGGTAACTCGATCCACCACGCCAGCATCACAGCCCCACCTACTGACCATTGTAGGTATTTTCCCTAACCTGTAAACAAGCGTGGGATGAGGTTCTACGGTTTTGGCTGTGTGTAGCAGGGTTAGTAGGTATGCTTCTGAACCAGTTATGAAGTGCTCTCTGTTTGTATGCAGTAATCCCCCCTGGCTGCTCCACAGCTAACCCCTCAGGATCTTTATCACCCTCTGTTGTCTATATTTTCCAGTGAAAAGCTAAATACGGTACCCACATGCTGCAAATAGCACCATGCCTGGTTTATGCCCCAGCAAAGCCAGTTCCAGGCATGCGTGGGCTGTATGTCTTCAAAGACTGGACTATGGTTCTCAGGAGGCAGTTTCCTGCGTTTCCCACCATCAGCCCTGCTACGAAGCAGGCCCTGGGGAGGGGTTAATGCAGGCCCTGGGGAGGGGTTAATGCAGGGGCAGGGGTGTTATTTAGGATATCCCTCAGTAAAGCAGCAACAAGCAGAAATAGCCCCATGCTGTTCAGCTGGAATCAATTATTCACATATCCTTAAGTGAAGAAGTCAAAGGCTAACATCTGTAAAAAAAAAAAAAAATGACACACTGTCATTTTTCAGACTTTGCAGCTGATGAAATGCTAAGATTACCTAGAGCATCAGCCCAAGAACTGAACATTCAGGTTAGAAAGCGCATATAATGCATAGGGTTAAACAAGAAGTTTCAGCTAACTTGTAATCTCCTGCATCACAGCAATCCATCATCCAGACCCCTATGTTTCTGCAATTACCAAAAGGACAGAGAGAGAGAGAGATTATCTTAGACGTTCTCAGTGCACTACGCAGGGCAGGGCGTCTATCTTGGTGAGAGTGGGATAAGGACTCTTGTGGCTGTGCCAGCACCTAATCACAAGCGTGGCATGAAGACGTGAGCCAGCCAAGGGAAGGACTGATCACCCAGCTGCACCTAGAGTTCCATCTCCACCAGAAGCTCTGCCTTGTCTCACCAGCTGTCCTGCCAGAAGCTCTGTTCCCACCCTTTTAATCCACAGAGGTGAGACGCAGCTTCTGTTTCAGAGTAGATGACAAGGTGGATGTGTTCCTCAACTGAACTTAACTGCACCATAAGCTCCAGTCTAGTGGCCAAGAAATCCCATCTTAAGATGAACTGTCAGAGTAGAAAAACAGGTGGGGATTGTCACCCAGTTGAAGCTCCTTAGTAAGTGGTTTTAGAGTCATGTTGTTGCTGGCAGCCTATGGAATTTGCTTTACTGCTCTGGAGAGCAGGGGGGATTGCCTCAATCAGTTGGTTTGGTTTTGAAGCCTCGTTACTTTGGGATCTGGATGAAGTAAGGCTTTAATGATTCAGTGGTTGGTTGGGCTTTTGTGGAAAAACACATTTTCGTTCGGATTTTTCGTGAGATGAGCTCAGTGTTCATAAACTTGTGAAATAGATTATTCTGGGGGGAAAAAGCAAATGTTGCATAACTCATTTTTAATTTCAAATCAAAATTTCCTGGCACACTATCAAAACATAAACACACATAGGCTTTACATTTTGATGACCAAATTTGAATTTGACACTGCCTTCAATGGGAAAGGAAGCCAGTGAAAATAAGAATTTGGTCTTTCAGTTAAATGAAGGGTAAAAACATACAATATCATAGCCTTGCAATTTTGGAATGCCTGTAATTTTGGCCGTTCACTGTGCCATAGTGCCCTGGTGTTATAATGTGTCAGTTTCTTGAGTTCTTCCACTGTATTTGTGCACTAGACAGTTACCATAAACAGTTACCAGCCTGAGAGTTTTTCCATCCCAGAATTAATTTTGTTTAGGTTCCTTGTAAAAGAGAACAAGAATAATACAAATATTTGCTAGTTCAGCAGCTATGAGGTATAAAATGAAATCTCTTTTAAATGCCAGTTTACAGATGAGTAAATAGTGATATTTTATGATCTTTTGACTTTTTTTGAGTCTGAATTCTGCTCTGCTTTCAAACATTAATGGTGGATTGTTTGGATTTTATTGCCTTATTTTATTGTATTACTTTGCTTTTCTTGCGTTATTTTGATTGTGCAACTTTTATTGTATTGCGTTATTTTATTGTATTGTTTTTTTTTTTTTTATTGCAGTTATTTTATTTTGAGTTATATTTCCTGGACTGTGCAAACCTGGTCTAAACACACCTAAGCTGGAGTGTGAAAATCACAAGCAGTGTCCTAGCAGATAACACACCTGATCCTAGCAGTGTCCTAGCAGATAACACACCTGATCCTAGCCGTGTCCTAGCAGATAACACACCTGATCCTAGCAGTATCCTAGCAGATAACACACCTGATCCTAGCAGTGTCCTAGCAGATAACACACCTGATCCTAGCAGTGTCCTAGCAGATAACACACCTGATCCTAGCAGTATCCTAGCAGATAACACACCTGATCCTAGCAGTGTCCTAGCAGATAACACACCTGATCCTAGCAGTGTCCTAGCAGATAACACACCTGATCCTAGCAGTATCCTAGCAGATAACACACCTGATACCACCTGATTCGTGTCCTAGCAGATAACACACCTGATACCACCTGATTCGTGTCCTAGCAGATAACACACCTGATACCACCTGATTCGTATCCTAGCAGATAGGAGCATGACAGTGTTTGTTTCATCAGGCTTTCAGCATTGTGTGAATCATAGAGAATGTTGTTCAGTGATTTTTCAGGCACTATCAAACTCATAACAGTGTTACATAGTGCTAATCAATTTAACTCATAAAAAGAAAATTCTTTGTGATTGGTATTCCTGGCATGATGACACAGATTTGTCTTGTGAATTCAGGGGCTTGGACTCAGACATATAAATACATTTTGCGCTTTGATTAAAGATTTTTTGCATTTTTTCTCAAAATGTCCATTTTCAAAAATAAAAATAAAATCACTTTCACAAATGTACACTCAAGCAGGAGAGTCAAAAATTTAAAAGTTATTCACAAAAGCTCAACATTTAATTTCCAGGGTTTCAGGTCTACATCCTGTAACCCTGAGCTCAAAAATCTTTTAAATCCTAAATCCTCTGGCCAGTCTTTTCCAAACCTGATTCCAGGTTCACAGGGTACTAACGGCATCATTGCCAGGTTTGATGTACTGTGACTAATAAGAGGTGTTGCAGTACGTTTCAAAACAGTTCAAACTCATGCCCATTGCTAGATGCTTACTTAACTAGATCTTATGAAGTATGCCACAAGCATATCACATAGTCAGCACAAGAGGTTTGGCAGAGTTTCAACAACAGGGGGCGATATAACATGGAGATGTTTTGTTCATAACAGCAAAACCTTATCAATGGCAAGTCCACTCCTTCACATTTGGCATGCGCTCCTCAAACAGTCATCAGTCCCACTCTGCGCTGCACAGATCACACATCACAAACCAGCTCTTCTCTGTCAGAACTTCAAAGGCAGGCATGCATGCAGAAAATGATCTGTAAGCTTCACCAGTGTTGGTTTGCACAGTGCCACTGAAATCCGTTTGCTCCTTGTCCAGTCTTGCTCAGATTTGGCACACATGATGTTTACATGCCATAAAGCTGGTAAACCACCTTAGCACCTTGCTTGGAAAACTTAAGCTGGAAAACTTACGTTGTCACTTTTCTTTTTTAGCTCCTTGTGTACATTTCTAGTTCAGAATAGATATGCTTTTTAAGAGCACACTGTAAAACCTCAATGTTAGAGCACGCAGACCAGTCCTCTCTGTATACAGAGTGTTTCCAACAACTTCTCATTATTCCAAGCCTTCTGTTCCAGTCCTTCGTACTAGACATTAAATAAAGCAGCTCTGGTTACATTCAAGTTCCTAACAATCAATCACATGTTCTCTTGTCCTAAGCCAGAGAAGAACAACGAGTAGCTAAGAGAAGTCATCAAACGTGTACTGGTGTTCTGTGATCTGCATTTTCCATTTAAAGTGTACAAATGATTCACTAATCACACTGACTAACACAGCCAACATTTACTGGTTGTTTTTGCTTTGTGCAGGACTCACTTTGCATATGCAGGGTCTCTCCAGTTCTCCCAGAGCTTCCAGTACCACAGAGACCTGGATAACGTGCAGTTCTTCAGATCACTCACAGAAGAACATCGTGCTGGAGTTTTTACTGAAACATTGTGTATCGTGTAGAAGAGATAATGCTGGAGGTGGGTTAGCAAACTTAAGAGAGACCGGCCCAGGGTCTCTAACTGTGTACTTGAATACATTCTGGTATCAAAAGGCATAAGAATTTAAATGATGTAGCAGTATAGTCAAGGACTTTGTGAACGTTAGCAGTCAAGAATTCATTCATTCATTCATACATTAGTTTGTTAACACATAGCAAAACTCTCAGTTTACCTTAATAATTAATGTATTAGTGTCATAATGATCCCAGTATTTGGGGCTTGGCTTTTGGTTCAACATTCAGTTTGATTTATAATTACATACGTGTGGGAAAAAATGGAATGATTCTGTGGAGTTCTTAGTAATTATGGATCAAATTTGTTCTGAAAAATAAAAACTTCTTTAAAATCAGAAGATCGTAAACTAGCAGGTCTGTGTGCAGAGAAGTCAATAAAACCTTCCAGCTGAGCGACACACACTGTTAAACCTTCTGTCACTGCTTTTTTTTTACCTTATATCATTACACATTATGCTTGTGACCAAGCCCATCTCAAGTTGTTAATTTGTGGTAATGATTCCAAAATTCTGCATTTTTTTGAACAGCATGGTTGAGGTTCCCACCAACTGCTGTTCCTATTCTTTTTTGTTTCCAGGGCAACCCTTGGTCCTGCTCCTAAGGAGACATGGAGCCCCAGGGGAGTCTAGGAACTGAGGGGGACCAGGGGCTTCTGGTTCCAAGCCCCAGGAGTGAGGCTGTGACCCACCATATGGAGGAGCTCTCCTTGCAGCCGAGTCAGAGCCTTCCACCCATTAAGGAGCGCAAGAGTGGTAAGAGAACACCCCAAAAGCCCATCAGAACACCCCAAAAGGCCATCAACATGACTCAAAGCCCAGCAACACACTGTGCTACCTCCATATCATCTGGGGAACTCCAGTCCTATTCTGGCACTGAGAAAATAAGCCCCTCCAGACAGATGAGAAATTTGTTTGTGGAGAGAGAAGTGGGGGAATTGCACTGGAATTGCATGCAGACGCCAACATATAATCACAGCTTAAACGGCCCTTTAGTTCTTGTGTAGAGGTTTCTTGGCTCAATTCAGCGTGCATAAGTGGTAAACTAATACGATATATCTTTGTGTCAACCTCAATTGCCAGAGTGCTCCAATCTTAAAGGGGCTCAAATCTGTGCACCACAATGTTGATTCTTGTCACTGCTGTGACTTTCTGGATGCTGTAAAGCTTCGCTACATTCTTGGAACCTCAGGTCACTGATGCATTGTGTTCCCTTGCTCATGTCCATGGCGGCCGTTTTCGCCTGGTTCTCACAATCGTGGCCAAAGCTCCGGGCTGTAAATGTTTTCCTGGCATGTGAACCATGATGAGGGGACCAGGCAGGCAGGCTGGCATTAAACCACACCCCAAAAGAGTCACCAGCTTTCTCGGATCCGTTCGGCCCCTGGGATCCTCCAGCACAGCATCCGATTGGCCGCTCCCAGGAGATGGAGGATGGAAGTGGGCCGTGGGTGCTGTGGAGGGGATTGTTGTAGGGGGTCCCCTTGTTTCTCTGAGCTCACGCGTCATCCAGTGACTCCAAGCCCAGCCCAGCATAACTGCTTGGAAACGAGGTTGAAATCCTGACTCACTGGGGCTGTTATCTGGAAAATGGAAAAGGAATGCCTTTGTTTGTTTACACTGGTTCATGTCTGGCAAATCATTACCGAAAAGCCATGACCTCTGGTACTGTCGTAAGAAAAGGGTCCCAAAAACATGTGGGTGTATAATATTCACACAACACATTCAGGGCCTGAAATGACATCGCTGTGATGTGTCAGCTATGACCTTTTTTCAAGAGGCTTTTAACTGTTGGAATGACTTCAATTGAACTCAGACTGTCCCCATATAAATTTACAGCATGAAGAGCTTCATCTACCAGTCTGACATATGAAGACACAGCTGTTCACTTGCCACATAACTGCACAAAACTCTTCGCTAGCCGGAGAGCATTTTTAAACATTGGCTACTTTGTTACTTGCTCTGTTTTGTAGAGATTATTGTGTGTCTCTGCAGTAGAGCATCTGGCCAACAAACACATACAGGACAGTGCTTTGGGGTGTATGTCTCAGAGAACATACTCTACCATGTTAACAAATACTGCGCTGAACAAAAAAATCCAAATGAATAAAAATGTGCTCTTCAGTATACCGTATCGTTCAATACAATATGAGCATCCAGTACAATATGATCATGTTCTGTTACACATGTAGATACAGCATGTTGATTGGTCATAGGAACCAATCAATAGATAAAAAAAACAACAACAGTGACTACAAAATAGTCAAACAACACCAAAAAAATGACCGTGTGCTATAATGGTCAAGAGCTTAACCCAGTTAGGATGGTGTGGCATGACCTGTAGATTTCAGATTTACACCAGGAACCAGATCAAGACACGTCTGTGATATGAAACAGTGATGTAAAAAGGAATGGGCTACATGTTTCTCATAACCATTGTATACATTTGAGGTAGAGGAAATGTTTGATGAGATTAGGACCTTCTACCAAGTACAAGGGTTCACTTACTTTTTGTTTTATGTATCTACGTCACACACTCTTCTATAACTGCATAAAGTAATAAAATTTTGCAAAAATTATCGGTATTTTTTAATCTCCTGGGAGCTGACTCACTGTCAATGTTCCGAAGAGCGGCTAGTAACCGGCTGGAAATGTCAGCCATTCATCCGTTGTCATCCTCCTCTATTTTGTGCTTCGTGCGTTATTCTTTCCCTTTTCTTTCTATTCCCTTTCATTTTTTGTTGCTCTTACTCCATGAAATAAAGCAGTTGTGAGACGTAAAAATTATTCCATAAGAATTTAAATAATCGAATTGTTTTTCATATTTGTTTTCTTTCCCAGCAGTTAAGATAATGCTCGCTGATATGTATGTGATGACATTTCACGATAATAACAATACTACGTTTCCTTTGGAGGAGGGGAATCGTTTCGTAGAAGAATGTAGAAGTCATTTGAAATCCAAATAACGCAAAATCAGCACCAGCTGAAATGCTAGTGGTGTTTTGTTTACAACCCCACAGAAGGGCAAAAGTAAACACTGCCGTCCCTCGAGCTGTTACGTGTTTGTTTTTGGTCATTTTTGTTCAGTGACATTTTTGAAGGGAAAAAGCTCTCACGGTTCATTTTACTCAGGATGTGCTGGAGCTCATACAGAAAATACATTAAAGTAAAAAAAAAAAATAGAAAAAAACTTGGACATGGACGCTTTGTTTTCTGGCTCGTTTCTTTCGAATCAAGTTTCTTCGTGTAATTTTAGTGCCGCGTGCCCGGTCATTTTTTGTGGTTTGATGGTGCGTCGTTGTGAGTGCGGAGGGCGGCATACTGAAGCGCACGGTCCCGCCTCCGGTCTCTCAGTGGCTCAGCCGCGGCACAGAGAGCAACCGACAGCTACGCGGAGTACAGGGAGAGAAGGAGGCAGCCAACTCAACCCGGCTGGAATTGAATTCCGCACTGTGGCTGTTCTTGATAAAACGCACCGCTCAGCGAACTCTTACAGCGAAGAGCACTTACATGGGACTCGGCTCCTTCTCTCGGCTCCATGGCCTGCCTCCACGTTGAAACCCCAACTGTCTGCAGGGGTAAATTCATCATCCAGTCCGACTTTTGTTCCGCGTCTGCTCTTTGAAAATTATATTTAACTTTTAGCCAATTTAGTGAAGTAGCGATTTACTCTCGCGCGTCATCACGATTCTTTTAATATTTGAGGAGTTTCTAAAATATATCTGAACGAGAAAATGACGTTTGCAGTAGACTTAGTGTGTAAAAGCTTCTGGAGACAAATGAAGGTTAGTTAAAACTTTTATTCGTAACGTCAGTCAACACAAAACGTGCTTGTCAACGGCGTATGAAGTCTTGTAAGGGTGATGTTTTTGGCGATATTAATGAAGGCGTTGACGATGTGGACAGTGATGATAACCGTTCTGATACTGATTGCTTAAAGAGTACTGTTGGACATTTTCTGTAGGTCTGTGCTATCTTATCTATCGTGTGAATGTTTACTTTAGCTCATCTCGCGTTTTGGTGAATTACAGTTTTTTTTTTTTCTTATCCCACTTTGTGGTATTTGTCTTTTTCACGAGCTCTTGCGGAGTTTTTCCACTGACCCGCTATTTCTTTGCATAACATAAAGTCTTTAAGGTCTGCCCTTGTGATACGTGGAGCGAAGCATGTGTAACGTTAACGTATGGTCGCTCGCTTTGTGGGATGCCGATACTATGTATCATCCAAAGTGTATATGCGTTTATTCAGTTATTCGACCACATAAATTGCTCTCCAGTCTCTGCACTATGTATGTTAACCCTGTTTTTCTGTGAGCGTTTAGATACAGTGATGTCAAGAGCAGGAGGGTGGGGATTAATTAAGTAGAAATAATGTCAACACAGTGCAGTGTAGTGTCAGTCTGTTTCTTAAACACTGAGTTTTGTCAGAGTGTAACAAATCCTGTCAGTTTTGTTTATGTGCAACATCCAGTGTTCCAGCGTCCTGTGAGCAAAATCCAGTAAAGAAGAACTGGGCGTGGATCAAATAGCTGGGCAGAGACTGAATAGCTTTACGTTATGGTAGAGTGGGAGAGCACGGCAGACCTGGTTTACACCATATGCAGGTCAGCCAGGGTTCACGCGAAAGAATGGACATCAGGCTTGGCACACGTGAGGAAGCCCCCAGGTTGGGCACGTTGCCCCAGGTTGGGCGCATTGCCCCAGGCAGGGCACGTTCCCGCAGTGCTTCTCTGATAACCGTGACATATCATAAAATGATACCGACTGCACTTCCAGAAGTCGATATCTTTTAAATTTGTTGTAAATACATTTGCAGTGCTGAGATGGATTTTTAACAGCATTATTGTGACCCACCAGACTCGGCTTGCCTTGCTTTCTCGGTGGGCCCACATCTGCGCCTGGCAAAGGGGTGGCATGGAAAACGCTGGCACGGGGCTCTCAGCCCAGCCCCTCCCCAAACGCCAGCACGGCCTCTGTTCCTTCCCAGGCCTGGTTCTCACAGTGGCCGGGTTTATTTTTCACCAGAGTGAGTCAGAACTCTGTGTGTGCAGACAGAGCGCGAGGTCCCCTGGGAGCGGAGCGGGCTGAAGTCTGCCGACCCCTCTCTCCAGAGACCACTGTCCGGATTCACCGTGGGGACATGAGGGTGTAAAAGAGCCTTGTTACCGGGGCCCTTCCTCTCCGAATGTTTTACAGAGGAGCAGTGTTGCATGCTAAGATAACGCTTGCAAGCTAGCATGTTTAGAAATGTGTAAGAGGGAAAGTTGCTCCAAACGCTAGCCTGGGATTTATGGGCACTGCTGATTTTCAGGAGTTCACTGCTCATTTTCAGTAGCATAGCCACCCTTGGCAGAGACTCTACTTGGTTTGTTTTTGACTGGGCAGCGTGCGCTGAGGGAACACTGTCCAGCCCGCACAATGCTGACGTCATGTGAAGCAGCTAATGGGGCCGTCGGAATCTTTTTTTGTCTTCTTTTCTCCGCTAACACACTCAGAAAGCCTCTCTCTCGCTCCCGCTGGTCTCTCTGTAGCAGTATCACATGTTCGTTACACATGCTCTTTGAGGTCAGTCTCCCAATCTCCATCCCTTGACAGATTCTTTCATAACTTTGGAATAAAGGTAATCTTGTAAAAGCAAATATAAAAGAAGGGTGAATAATTTTGGCTGTGGGTTTGTGCATCATGTATTAAAGATGTATTTTTAAAAAGATGAATGATCTGTTTTTCTAGTTTTGGCTACGGTAGGTTATTAGGTGCACTTAATATGTCTGGCTTATGGTGCCACTTTACAGAAATCCTCAACCTATGAAACTGAGGGCTCTCTCAAACCGCATGGGGTGAAGGAAGAGGGTTTAGTCGTGTGTCTGTTGAATGTGCTGTTTCTTCTGTTCTCACAGTCCTGCAGCTTAGGCTCCAGCAGCGGAGAACGCGGCAGCAGCTTGTGGACCAGGGCATCATGCCACGTGAGTACTTAACCCGCGCAGTCGTGATTCAGCAGATCACTAATCCCACCCAGACTCATCCTCTGAAGGGGAGATGAGAGCCAAGCCTGTTTGTGTTTGTAACCATTCTGCATGTTCTTAGCTGCTGATGATCTGTTATCAGTGATTTTGCATACACATGTTATCGTAGTCAAACCATGCACGTGTCTGCTAGGTATAAAGTAGAGCATGTTACCCACAAGCCCCAGATTTCTCTTACTGTGTCCCATGGCGGACAGAGTGTGTCACGAGTGCCAGTGAGAGTGGCCGTTCTAATAAAAGAATGTGTCTGTGGAGGATACGTGCTGATAACAGAGCAGAGATGACAGGTGAAACTGATGTCTGACTGGCTTGCCTGCAGCTCACACTGCTGTCAGACCAGTGGTCGTCAGCCATCACGCTCCTGCCTAGCTGAAGTAAACTAGGGATTGATCCGAAAGCAGTGTTACCTCAGTCCCTGCACTCAGAACCCCTGTTTTACAGCCAGATCTAGCGCTCACAGATCCAGCAGGATTTCCCTGTTCCTCGATCACTGTCCTTCAGTCACATGTTTGTGTGCTTGTTTAATGGGTGGCATCCAGTCTCAGACGTGGATGAACTGTTGTTGGTGCATTATGGCACAGATCAAGTACAAAGAAACTTTTACTGTTACATTTTTCCCTCTCGGACTCCCCCCACCCCCAGGTTCAGTCCCTGCCTGCCCTTTATGTCCAGAGTATAAACCACAGCACAAACAAAATAACCTGTTAGCTACCAAACTTTAACAAATGGCTTTATTAAAGTATGTTATATCCTGAAAATGCAGAAATACTGCTCAGTTCATTTCTGCTAGATGCATGTTCGATGAACAAGTCAGTTGTAGCCAGTAGAGTTCTTAAATCCTCATTTCTAATTTAAACTCCACCTTCATTAGGAGTTCATTAGAAGTTTCGGTTCATTCTAGTAAGTCCATTTCTCCGTTTACATTCGAGACTCATGCTCTCACAGTTGCTTCCTTAAGTGTGTTCTTGTTATGAGGTCACATCTGGCTCTGCACAACTATAGTGGGTGAAGTGTTCCCACACCAGAATAGACTGTCTGAAATGTGGTGGTTGTGGTTATTGCAATGACTAATTCAGAATCAGCAAAACGGAGGAGTGACCCAAGTCAAAGGCTTCTCTGTCATGAGTGGTTAAAAATGTCACTTCCTGTTCATCCTGGAAGCAAATGCTTTTGTAGAAACCGAGTCATCAACTAGAGGGAAGGGAAAGTCTTTCATCTGCACAGTGTGTGAGTTCTTTGAAGTAGCTTCACTTAGGCAGATAAAATCTATTTAAGTTTAAAGACTGAATTTAAGGACATTGTTCTTATAAACAGAACAATGGGGGATATGTGTTCATAAAATTTGTTATTTCTAGTGAAGATTGTGTGCACCTACTGTGAACTCATTTAAACAAAGTTACCATCAGAGTATATAAACCACATTTGAGTCTTAAGCATGGAGGTCTTACATACTAGCAAAAGGAGAGTATGAATCATGATTTTCTGTACATTTCCCCTTCCAGCATTGAAGACTCCTGCTGTGTTTCATGAGCAGATCCGAAGCTTGGAGAGAGCCAGGGTGAGACTGTCACAGATAGCAACTTAACCACCATTAGGGTTGTAGAAGTTGATACATGATTGCTGCTGCCTTGTTCATGGTTGAAGTCTGCAGCTTGTTCATAATTCTGATGTCCTCAAGGTATTTTGATCACTTACGTTCTGATGTTCTTGCAACTTCACTATGGACAGACTGAGAACTTCCTCAAACACAAGATTCGTAGCAGACCTGAGCGTGCTGAACTTGTTCGGATGCACATCCTCGAAGGTAAAACCGCGCCTCTCATCGTCTCACTGTGATTTGTTATACAGGCAAATAACTTATACGTGATTTGTAACAGATAAAGAACTTTTATATGTGATTTGTTAACAATAAACAACTTTTATACATGATTTGTTAACAATAAAGAAATTTAACACATGATTTGTTAACGATAAAGAAATTTTACACATGATTTTTTACAGATAAAGAACTTTCTCAGAACTCAGTAGACATGTAATAGATGAAATAGCATGTTGTTTGATAAAACCATGGAAACTTCACAAACAATCCACAAAAGACTTTTATTTGTGCATAAGAGCAGCTATGTATATGAACTGTTTGGAAATCATTTTTCACTATTGAGTGTTCATGCACTCACGGTTGTGTTTCAGAGACCCAGGCAGAACCCTCTCTGCAGGCCACACAGATGAAATTGAAGAGGGCGCGGCTGGCCAATGACCTCAATGAGAAGATCTCCCAGAGGCCTGGTCCGCTGGAGCTGGTACAGAAGAACATCCTACCTGTAGACTCTAGCGTTAAGGAGGCCATCATTGGTAAAGGGTCTTATAATAGAACAATGCAATAACTGTGAAGGCTGCTTTGAAAATGAGGTTATATTCATCACCAGATGTGATGATATAACAGATGTATTGAATATGGCTTTGTGCTTTACAGAAGAGGTGAACTCACAGAAGACTCTGGACGTGTATAACTTTGATGAGGACAGCAGTGAAGCCCTGTCTCCGGAGAACCCAGGGAGTCAGGACTCTCAGGGTTCAGTCCCATCTCCAAGAGAAGCCAAGCCACCTGAGCCATCTGCTTCTCTGAGCCCCAGCTCCTGCTCTCAGGTGATCTGCACAAATACTCTCCCAGCTGTGAATCCTGAGCTGGACTGTTTGCAATGGTCTAGCTGGATGCACATGATACATTTTACAACAAAGAACACTGCTTAAAAATGCATCTGAAATGTGTTATAAATAACACTATGCTTAATTATATTGAAACACAGCATCTGTTGAGTATTTCAAGCATTGACTGCTGATTAAAGATGAGCTACTGCCTGGCCATCCAACTCTTCATTTGAAAAGCAAAAAAATGAACTTGAACCAACAGAGAGTTTTGATACATGCTCTTCTTCTCTTGAGCCCTCACCAGTGGATGCATCACTGCTGTGAATCTGGCTCCTGTCCAGCCTGTGTTCTGGGTTGGATTCCCCTCCCTTGGGTTTGAAGAGTCCTGGCCATGTGGTTTCTGTCTGTCTTTATCTCTGCTCTGTCCACCTACATCCCAGAGTCAGACATCAGATCAGACCCACTCGCGGTTCACTGCTGTTCCAAGGCCATCCGCTCTCTCTGTCCCAACCAAACCTGGCCCTGCTCTCGTGAAGGTGAGAAGTACGCTGGGATGATGTAATTTCCTGATAATATTGTTCTGTCCAAATGTTCATAGGAGGCCTCTTTGTCAGCTGTGAGTAAATGATAAATGGACAAAATAAAATAATTGTCTACACTATGAAATAACCCTTAATCACTTCTGCTCTGTAAGTTTTCAAGAGTCAGTGACCTTTGTAACAGATAAGCTGGGATGGAAAACTCACCAGAACACAGGACACCTTTTTAGAAAACCCAACTTGTGCATTTGCTGCTCATACAATCCACTCTGTTTTGTCTGAAACCATTTTGGTTTTTGTCTGCAACTGTTTAGTTTTTTGTCTGAAATCATTTTGATTTTAGCTTTTGTCAGAAACTGTTTGTTCTGCTCATATGCATTATACAAATATTTGAATCTGTTCAGAATCTGTTCATTGGTGAGTCTGTGCACACAGTGGCCATGCTGGCAGCTCCTCTGAGTGCTTATTTAATCAAGATCAGTCTCCTGTATCTCTGATTGAGGAGAGTCCTAATTACCCGAAACTTGTAGCTAAAATATCATTTCATATACATATTTCAAATCACTGGCACAAGCTGAAAAGAATGGAAGAAAAACATCTACTCAGTCTCCTTTTTCTCAATTAACATAAAAGGTTTGATGAAGCCAAATGTTTGAATATGACAAACCTAGTTTCGCTTACTCCTTTAGCGAAAAGGTGACTGGAACCTTTTCCTGCAGGCAGGATGTGCGTTGACCCAGCCACTATGTTGAGTGTTTAGCGCGTTCCTCTTTTGCTATTAGCCAGTGACTGGTGTCTCCACATAGATCGTCTCTGACTGCACTCCTTTGATCTGACCTGATCTAATCCCTGTGTACAGCTCGTAAAAACACAAACAGTGGCAGGATGCAGGAGTAGAGGCCACGGATACTAAACACTCTGTCATAATAGGAACAGCCAGATCCAGGAGTTGGGGGTCAGTGATTCTGACTGACTGACAGTGAGATTGCACTCCTCTCAGAGGCACCTTTAGGCCAAATCAAAGCCTAAGAGATCTCAGCCAATCCAGGGACAACGGCAACAGCAGATGCCTCCTGTCTTCGACTAGAGGTTAAGTGAAATGCCCTTGAACTGCGGTGGAGAGCTGATGAAAGCGTAGGTCCATGAACCAAGGAGGCAGTAACATTCATCTTAATACAGTCCCTCAGCTTCATAGTCCCAGTATTCGTGCTGAGAGCTCTCCCTCCCTCCAGGACGAAGGGTGAACATGAGCCTCTGTGCTTGCCAATGCCAGAAATGACGTAATTAAAGCTTGGTGGCTTTCAGTTGCCTCCCTCGCGGGCTTTTCATATGTATCCTGTAGTTGAGCGTTTTGAAACAATAAGGGTCGTGTCCCTCTTCGTACATCCTGTTTCCCCATCCTGTCATTTGAGTCGTGGCCCACCTATTCACTAGTGGAGGGTTTTCCCACAAATCCCTCAGTCACGGGCTGCAGTGTTGGTGATGACGGCCAGGCAACCATGATTAATCGTGTGATTCCAGGTGTGTGTTGGCTAGTGTGCTCCCTGACTTAAACCTGTCCTGCCCTCTCCCTCCCTCTCCCTCTCTCTCTCTCCCTCTCTCTCTCTCTCCCTCTCTCCCTCCCTCCATCTCCCTCTGCCCTTCTGTCCCAGCAAACCCAGCCCAAACCAAATGGAGAGAAGAGTCGTAGTAAAAAGAACAAAGAGACTAAACCCAGGGTGCGGAAGCTCAAGTACCACCAGTACGTCCCGCCAGACCAGAAGCAGGAGCCCAGCGAGGCGCGGATGGACTCGGCCTACGCCCGCCTGCTCCACCAGCAGCAGCACTTCCTGCACCTCCAGATCCTCAGCCAGCAGCAGCATAGCTACCAGGCCATCTTACCAGCCCCCTGCAGGTACACTCCTACTCCTGATCCCGCTCCTGCTCCAGCAGGGAGGCCCTGTGCTGTCGCAGTGTCTTCTCACATCTTTGAGTGAACTTTGGGAGATAGCTTAGAGGAACGCTTCAGACAGAAACTAACGGTGGTCTGAAGGAGGCTAACAGTGGTCATATGTATCTTATTCATTTAGCGTAATCTCATTTCAGAACCAGAATCACTTTATTTTGCCAACTGTGGAACACATGAGGAGTTTTTGAGTACAAACCGTCGCTAATGCTAAGTGTCTCATGCTAGCTGTCGTCCAGTGGTAACAGAGGTAGTTTTTCCGTTCTCTTCGCTGTCAGCCGGAGCACGGTGCTCACTGTCGAGGTATGTCGGCTCTGATGCCTGGATTAAGGACCTCGGTAAGAGATCAGTTCATTCAGCGACAGTTCTTGCGTAATGCCGAGCGGAATGCAAACACAGCGAGGTTTGATTTATGACTTCTGAACGCTACGGATTCAGCAGTCAGTCTCACATTCTTCCACACACAGCCTCCTGTTTGCTCCAAGCACCTTCTGCAGCTATTGTCAGGGACGTGTGTGAATGACAAGGATCCAGGAAGTGCCCCTTTAACTGCAGTTTCCCCCACCCCCTGTCCTGTGTGTACGGCAGGCCTGGGGCGGATGTCCTCCACCCTCCTGTCGTAGTGTCTCTGCCCTCCACCACCCCCACGCGGCCCAACCACGGCAGCAGCCGCAGGTCTGGCCAACTGCCTGCCAACCTGGATGAGATGAAGGTACAAACATTAACATAACTTGCTGTCTACATGATTCACACACAAGATCACTTACAGGCAATATTCTTGTCTCCTGTACTCAGAAATGAACAAATCAAACACTTGAAAGTTTATAATAATGTTAATATGGCTAATAATGAATAGTATGATGTTATTTATAGTAGCAATAATTAAATGGCAATTAATTACTAGTAAAGTCGGTGGTTTTGCTAATGCTACATGCTAATAACGTGTGCCAGGTGGCCGAACTGAAAGTGGAGCTGAAACTTCGTGGCCTTCCCGTGTCTGGCACCAAAACAGACCTCATAGAGAGGCTCAAACCTCTCCAGGAGAGCCCCGCCGCCTCCGTCGGCCAGCAAGCTCCTGCCGTAGACCCAAGCACTCCGGCGGCCAGTCAGCAGGCCGAACACATGAGCACGAGTCCCCCAGGCTCTCCCGTAAGGGCAGAGGTGTCCGGCACCCCTACGGAGGAGGCGCCAGGGTCCGGGAAGCTGCCACCGAAGGCGGAGGAGGCAGCAGAAGCCGAGGTGTCTGAGAGGGACCAGCGTCTCCACGAGAAGGAGCGTCAGATCAAGGAGCTCGTGCGTAAACTCGAGCAGGAGCAGCGTCTGGTGGAGCAACTGAAGAGGCAGCTGGAGGTGGAGAAGAGGAGCCAGCATGGAGCACCGCAGCAGGCAGATTCCGTCGCCACGGCTACAATCAAAGAGGAGCGGGACGCCTCGCCAGGCTGCAGTTCCACTCGCGGCCTTCTGGGGGCGCCCACGGTGGAGCTGCAGAAAGAGGTGCCCCAGGCCCTGGCACAGCAGCTTTTCGTGGGTCCTCGTCAGCAGGCAGCACTGGGGCAGCCCCAAACGGTGCTCAAGCCTCAACCATGCCACACCCCTCTCGGCAGCGCCGCACACACGGCAAGCACACATGTCAGTAGGCACCTGCAGCCCTGTGCGCTGCACACCTCATGAGATGTTCACGGTAGCTTGTTCACATTTCAGCGCTCCACCTCCTAAGTGCTCCATTTCTGTTCAGGCGGAACCGGCTCCGCACACCACAGCGTCCAACCCGACCCAGGATGGCGTGCAGAAATCGGAGAGCACAGTGTTTCAGCAGCACCTTCATCAGGTGCCAGCTGCTCCTCAGGTGAGGAGCCCATCACAACCCATCTCTCCCTCACCACACTTCCACCCACACCGGACACTCGGGTTTTCGGGGGGGGTTGTTTGTTTGGAGGTTTTTTTCTAGTGCATAAGCCTTTGACATTTATGTTTCCTGGAATCAGGAGACCGTGATGCATTTTAGTAAATCACAAATGTAAACGGGTCTTCAGTGTAGTTTTATTTTTCCAGTCTTTCCTCTTCCACAAAATTTCCACCACACTTCATAAATCCGCTTCAGCGTGCTTTCCCCTTCATAAATCCGCTTCAGCGTACTTTCCCCAAGGTGCGGCCTCATTCCTCCATGGTTTGGCTCGGTAGCTGAAATGGAAAGCTGTTCTCCTCCTTCAGCTCCTCACTTCCCACCTCCATCGATTCCTCTCCTAACAGGACGGAGGCCCGACCCGAGAGCAGGGCCTGAGTGATAAATAGATGGCAGTCACATTTTTGCAGTCAGACACACACACACACAAACACACACACGCACAGTCTTTGTCCCAGCAAGCCTCACTTCTGTGCTTTTGTCCACAGATGATGGCCCTCTGCACCAACACAAGCTCAGTGTACCAGCTGGGGCAGAAGCAGGACCAGCCCATGGCAGACGTGGCCCCGTGTTTCCTCACGGGCTCCCCAGATTCCTGCTCCCCCAGGGTCTCCCCCAGGCCCATTGCTCCTAACGGACTCGCCACTAAAGTAAGACAGGTTGCATTTACGAGGTCTAAGGTTGTATGTGCTTTTTGTTGTATGTGCTCTGGGATTTGTTTGCCAAGGCTATATACCTACACTGATAAGAATATAAATGTATAAACGCACACTACTCCTCATACACATAAAGGCCCAGAGTTTAGAGGTTCTTACTAGTAAGCGGTGGGTTGTGGGAGTAATGACAGATGCTCTCTGTTAGTGTACCGCTGTTGTGCTCATGAACTTAACATCAGCTGTTGTGCTCATGAACTTAACATCAGCTGTTGTGCTCATGGACTTAACATCAGCTGTTGTGCTCATGGACTTAACATCAGCTGTTGTGCTCATGAACTTAACATCAGCTGTTGTGCTCATGAACTTAACATCAGCTGTTGTGCTCATGAACTTAACATCAGCTGTTGTGCTCATGAACTTAACATCAGCTGTTGTGTTGATCTGGTTAAAGGTTCCCCTTCTCACAATGTTTGTTTAATCAGTCCTGTTGCTCCTCCATCAGTGTCCTTCTCCTTGCCCACCCGCATACATCCTCCCTCCTTCTCCATTCACTAACCACCACAGCCCCAAGAGCAAAGATCCTCCTCGCTATGAGGAGGCCATCAAACAGACCAGAGCTCTTCAGGCTGCCCTGCAGGTAACACCGTGGGCTTTTTAGAGCTTCAGCACACCAGCATTCAGGACAACGAGGCTCTTAAATCGTCTTAAGATCTAAGATGATTGTCATCTTGTTTCTCCAAGGTTCCTACGGCGACTAGTCAGCACATGGATGACCTGTTTGACGTCTTAATTGAGAGTGGTGGTGAGAAATTTGTTCATTTGAAAAGATTTGTTCAAACTGTTTTAGACCAAAAAATTTAACATTGCATCTTCCTGTCTGTCCCAGAAATCTCCCCCCTGATCCAGCATGATCCCCTGTGCCTGGACTCTCCACTGGCAGTGACGGCTAGTGTGACCACTCTCCCTGTCAACACCGCGCTCTCACGGCCTCCCGCCCAGGTCCACGTGGCCCCCGGCCCCGCACCTGAGCCTCCGCCCAGCCTGGTGGCACTGGCCACAGAGCGGCAGCTGGAGGTCCTGCTGGAGGGCTCGCTCCCAGCCGACGGACATCGCCGCTCCCTCCGTTTCATGGACGAGCTGCAAGGCCAGCTGCTGGAGCGGCCCCCATCCTCCATGGACACGGGCGAGCTGGGCTTCTCACCCTCACCGCCACCCCTTCACCTGCACGACGCCGGCCTGGAACACATGGACTGGCTGGACCTGACCGGGCCCGGGCCCACGGGCGTCTCCGCCATCGCAGGCGTCTTCTCCTCCGACTTCTTGGACTCACGAGATCTGCACTGGGACTGAAGAAGGTGGCAGGCTGAGCTGCTATTCAGAAGACAGGCCTGGACTGCATACATCCTGGAGAACCACAGGAGAGCTCTGCCGTAGGAGCAAGGCTGACCTGAACCTGATGAATGCACTGAGCGCTGGAGACCCCAAAAACCGGTGCAGTGCACATGGTAGAAACTGATCCTCAGCAGGGCTCCACCTGCTCTTTTCATATGGACCTGATATCTTCTTGAGCTACTGCATTATCGAGTATGTCTCGAGACAGAAAGAATGTCTGACATTTTTGTAAATTATTTTCTGATATTTTCAAGGCAGTTTTATGCTTCAGACTCACTTCGTTTTGACAGCTGTCGTGCAGTTATTGAAAAATTACCTTACAGAATTGTTTTAGAATTATGGCTTAACACATTTCCTTTGATACATTCTGTAATGTTCTGTTATAAGGAGGGTCGCGGAAATGAGATTAGGTGTAAATGACGTGATTTATTGTGCCTTTGTTGTAATCATGTTTAAAAAATCCCTATTTTTAATATTTGTACTGTGGTCAGTACAAGTACATTTATACAAAAAATACGCTGTCTGCTCCTCAGGGGTGTGGAACTGCCAAGGTGTCCAAGGTGTTACTGTGCCAAAGCACTGAATATCATCTTCAGTTGTTTTTGTTTGTTTGTTTATATTTTGTTGTGATTACCGTAGGCTGGTTCGTAGCCACTCAAAGCAGTGCTAGCGAGAGAACCGCTCCTGTTCTCGTTCCTGACCCCAGGGGTCACTGTATGGAGTAGTCAAGAACCTGCTTGTGTGATCGTGTGTGGCTACAGAGAGCCCTAACTGATCAGCTAAAGCAGTATTTGTGTTGTTTATCTGGAGCTCTGGCTAAAGGGTGCCCAGTTTCACCAGGCATCCTGGTCCAGTGTAAATTACTGCACTAGCAGTTTTGGGAGCAACAGTGGAATATTTGTAACATTTCTGACAAGTGAGGCCTGAGATCTTGGGCTGCCTGTCACAGTGCGTCTGGATGCTTAACGTCACTAAGGTTTCCTCCGATTTACAAAGATCTTAAACATTAAATGAAATGTAAGATTATCTGTAATTCAGTCTATATAATGGTATTTAGTAGTCGTTCTCTTTTAATAACTAGTTATGTTGGATTTGTTTTACATATACAAAAAAATAATTTTTTGGAAATGTGAAAATAGAGCACCACCTGCTGGTAACACTGCAAACGGACAGTCAAATGAGCTTAGGGTGAAGTTTGTTTTAGGTACAGTATAATTACCTTTGGTTTGGAAGCTGGGCTGACTGGTAGTGAGTTGACCATAATCTGTCATCTAAAAATGCCACTGTATTATTATTGAAAGCTGGGCTTTCAAGTGGTGCCAAAACACAGCACTTTACCCACCTCTAGAATACACTTACTGAAACTCAGTTCACTCATTATTTTAGAAAACATACAAACTTGTGTTATATAATGTAATGTACTGAATGTAATGTACTGAATGAATTAGATGTATTTCAGCCTTCTGCCAAAGAGGGAATGAACAGATTACATATTTGTTTTTTGTTTTCCAGAAAAAAAACATTCCTGTAGTTCCCTTTTCCAACATACATTTACGCAACACTCTTCTCAAAGGTGAACACATTCTCCTTTATTCAGGCTGTTGGAAATTAAGGTTCTTCTGTTGGAAAGCATGTAGCCCATCACCCTCCTGAGACACAGCTGCCTCACATTTACATCTAGGTTCTTCTAACTGTCCTTTTCTTAGTCAGGATGGGTACAGAAACAGCATGGCACATTAATCACTGAACATGTTCAAAACCAGGCCACACAAGAGCCGGCAGATAATCCAAAACCACATGAACAAACTTTTATACACATTTTGTTTTGGCAGAGTGGATTCAGAATTCCTTGCAGTTGGGATAAACTAGTTGACTGGAAAGCTGAGGTATTTCAAGATTAAACAGTTCAACAGTGAACACATTCTCCTTTATATGACATTTACATACAAATATTATTGACCACCCCCAAAATCCCCAATGATGATCTTATACTTTCTGCAGTAGAATTACAAGTTGACTAAACAAAGGCAGTTGGTGTGTGCTGTCAGACGTTACTACATACCCTGGTCTTTCAAAACTTTCTCTTCCTATTGTGCAAAAAAAATGAATACATGCTGGAAAACAGGCAACTATTCACAGTTGATAACAGTTGATTAACCCTTGGCAGAGTTTGACTTTTTAGATTGTAATACATCTTTTTGCACAGTGTAAATATTTCTTTATATTCATTTTATAACATTGGCACATATGCAGCTATTAAATTATGTTTTTGTACATTTGTTTCTTGTATATACAGTCTTTTGCGCTATTAAAATGATTGTGTACTTGAAAATTTAACAGACCATGTTTGTTCCCTTGGGAAGGTCCCAGCAACACCAACACCAACACCATCTCTACAAGCTTCTTCTAAAACCTTAGACATCTGTGTCTCGAGCCAAGTTTGCTTTTTTTTTTTCATATACAGCGGTGGGGCTTCTACCCAGTGGAGCTCTTAACCAAGGCGGTGTTGTGCTTGAGTCCTCGGATGGTCCCACTTCAGACTCGGGCGGCTGGACAGTGTGACTCGTGGACAGTGTGACTCGTGGACAGTGTGACTCGTGGACAGCGTGACTCGTGGACAGTGTGACTCGTGGGCAGTGTGACTCGTGGGCAGTGTGACTCGTGGACAGTGTGACTCGTGGGCGTCTCACTCAGAGCTTGGTGCAGGTGTGGATACAACTACGGCACTTGGGACATTTGTGCACAACATCTTTGTAGTTCTTTATGCAGAAGGGAATGAGGCAGCAGCCTGCAATGCATCTGTACGAGGGGTCATAAAGGAGACACAACACAGGCATAGCACTTTATAACCACACACACATAGTCCTTTATAACCACATGCATTATAACCACACAGGCATAGTTCTTTATAATCACATGCATTATAACCCACACAGGCATATCCCTTTATAACTACATAAGCATAGCCCTGTATAACCACATGCTTGCTGTGTCTCAGTGCTCACACAGACACAGGATCAGACCTTACATGCCCTGAGGTTGAATAAAGTCAATAAAATAGCAATGACTCACTGGTTCGTGATAAATGTTTTGACTGCTAATCAGGAGAACAATAGCGGTAATTTGTCTCTGACAGAATCTATGCTCCCTGGGAATAGAACCTATGACCTTTGTGTTATTTGCATTATATTGTGTCTGTTCTGCCATTTAACAAAGTGAAACTCACCCAAGGAACGCACATACAAGACACACCAGCCAGGCTGTGTTCCCAGTACTGGTGATCAGCTCTGTGGTAACAAACTGTTCACAGTAAGGACATCGTGTTGGAGAAGGGTATGGGGGCAGTTTCGTAACATCCAGAATCACCTGCGGAGCTAAATCAGATAGACATACTGTGTAAAGTCTAAAGAACATTCTTTCATTACACACGCCTAGCATATGTATTCTTTCTCCTGGATATTTGGTAGCATTAAAATTAACTTAGAACTGAAATGGTTTTAACAAGGAATATACATCAGGGTTGTACATAAATTAACTCCAGTTAGGGTTGGAAAAGGGCAGGCGTAAAGCATCACACTTAGTGGAAACCACCACAGCTCACCACCCTCACCACATTATCACCAGGAAACCACAGTGGTGGAACCTTCACGTTGTGAGGTGGCTTTTGATGAGCAGGAATTTGGAAACTGGTCCGGATAAAGAGATAAAGATGGATCCAATTGGATTTGAGCACACAGTACGTCTCTGTATACCTCAGAATTCATCCAACTGCTTCTGTCACATCATCAATAAACACTAGTGACCCAGTGCCACTGGTAGCCATGCATGCCCAGACCATCACACTGCCTCCGCCCTGGCAGCCATGCATGCCCAGACCATCACACTACCTCCGCCCTGGCAGCCATGCATGCCCAGACCATCACACTACCTCCGCCCTGGCAGCCATGCATGCCCAGACCATCA
>JAOYMR010000004.1:8470652-8502983 GCA_025802075.1 Tenebrosternarchus preto | reverse complement strand
TGTTTTTAATACACGGCCTGTGGTTGGGGGTGTTTGTTTTCGTTGACAACGTTTTCTACTGGTTTCTATTTGTTTCTAATTCATTTGGTTACCCCCCCCCCCCCCCCCCCCCCACAATGACATTTCCATCCTTGTTGAAATTCATCTCCCCTGCCGCAAAGCCAAGAGGATGGACCCCTCTCACCCTGGCCATCGCCTCCAAGATCCAACGCTCGGACGGGCACCATGCCCGGAATCCGTATCCGATAACAACGGCCACGGAGAAATAAGTTCAAAGTTGGAGTGAGAAGTGTAAGAAGTAGCTCAAAGAGTTGCCCTGGCGGGGGTCACGTCTGGGTAATAGAAGTCTGTGGACCAGGGGAAGATCATTGCTTTACAGGGCCTCGGTGAAGGATGGCAGCCAGGTTGCTGTGCCCATCTATAATTTAGATGAGACAGTGATTGAGAGGTAATTGCGCCCTCCGCTGGGTGTCCGTCGTCAACTAAGGAAATAAGTAGAGCTGTTTTTTTTTCTGTGAAGAAAGATTTAATGCGAGAACATCCCCCCCCCCTCTCTGGGAGGACAGAGAGAAGGAATTACGAGGGAATGTGAGAGATGGAGAGCCGTTCTGTTTGCTGCAGTTGCAAGTGAGTCTCGGTGTACAGCGGAAAGGCATAGCACCTCCATTCCAGAGGGATCTCACACACATGCACACACACACCCTTTCACGTTCAGCCAAGCCAAATTCTACCCCTTCTATCACCCACAAACTCAAGTTCTACTGTCCCTTAAAACAGCCCTTCACTCATGTCCCAACCGGCCAGGAGTTGGAGTAGAGCGCTGATGGGGGCATTTAAGGCTTTAAGTAGGTAAGAAGAGGGTAGAACTGAGTTTGAGCTGATCGCTCCGGCGCTGTCCGGTGCTGAACTGAGCCGTCGTGAACTGAGATGAACCCTGGTGCACTGGGCTGGGCTACGTGGGCTGCTGTGTCTCAGCACCCCCTCCGAGCAGAGGAGAAGAGGGAGAGCAAGTAGCAGGAGCAACACTCCACTCTGCTGTCTCCGAGCCGTCACCGCTAGAGGGGAGAGGAACCTGCACTGAGGTAGGACCCCTAAAGGCGTCCGGCCGGATGCCCGGGCACTTTAACTCCCACTGTTGCCCGTAGAAGCATGACGCGCTTAAAAGTTCACCGGTTTATCCGCTTTCATCCGAAGTTTAGCCTGCATTACAGATGGCTGCCAAAGCAAGCGGCTGGCTCTTGCAGCTGGCTCGATGCGAGGCGTGCAGTCATTTTTCGAGAAATCTGAGCCGCTCAGAGTTTTGTGAGCCTGGAGAGTGGAGGCATGGGCTGGGGTGCGCCTGGAAGCTGGCGTCTCGGGCCCGCTTCCTCATGTGCAGGTGTGTTATTTGAACTGGCGCCTCCTTGCAGGCGTGAGCCTAATGTCTTCAAAAAGCCATACGCAGCCCGTCGTTGAACCTGCGAAACGGCGCACGTGGGCACGTGTTCGTGCGCACGTGTGCATGAGCTCATGCATAAGTGCGCGCACGTGCGTGTGTGTAGTCGTGTGTGTGTGTATAGTCATATATGTAGGATTGTGTGTGTGTGTGTATAGGCTTGCGTGTCTCTCCTTTCTCTTCTCTGATATTTGTTTCTGTCGGCGGGAAGCCGGGGAGTCGTCTTTTGTGCCAGTTAAACATGGTGAAATAGGCTTTTAGGCGGAGGCAAAAGAAGTTGGGAGAGAGCCTGATTGAAACTGTTCAATAGTAAATTACAGAGGGGAGCTGGGGGGTTCGGCCACACACCCAAGATTCTTTCCCATAATCCCTCCCTAGCCCCCCCCCTCTGAAGGCGAATGAAACCACACTTGATCTGTGCCTGCCGAAACGGAATATCATTTGCAGGCAAAGGATTGGGCGGGGAGAGAACACACACATGGCCGTGTTTCTCCGACTCGTGGAAGAAAGAGCAGAGACGTAGGCTCAGCTTTTCAGCACTCGCACCCGGGTGGATGAGGCCACGATGTGCTGTGATTCTCAAGTAGGCCTTCTGGTTTTTGTTCTCCGAGATGCTTGTTAACGATGGAGCGCCAGGTGCAGCATTAGTCTACATTCACCTGTTCATTAGGTGTGAAGTTATGGTGCAAATCTAGTTTTAAAAGTTGCCCTGTTACCTTAATGGCAAAAAGAATAAAAAATAACAATGTAGAAGGACTCACTGTATTTTGACTGTTTTTTAAATTCTGTTATTACTTCTGAAATTAACTTCAACCGGGTGAATAAACTGAAACTGTCAATGCTGCCTTCAACATTGCTTTTAAAGTCATTTTTTCTGTAAATCAGTGGATTGGTTTCTATAGGCAGACAAGATGAAGAACTGGATATTGAATTCCTTATGTTATTGATTTTGACAGCAACGGACCATTGGAAAGACCTTGCAGTATAAAGCAGTGTATAGTTTCTGCCATGTACCTTGTAACTCTCTCTGTCTCTCTCTCTCTCTCTGTCTGTCTCTCTCTCTGTCTGTCTCTCTTTCTCTATCCTTCTGTCCTTTCCCATCACGAGTGGGTATCCAAATGAAAGAACTTATTGAGTCAGCAGTTATTTAATTAAATACTGATATTCTCCCATCAGTGACGCACCGAAAACCGGCCGTTTATGTGTAAATATCGAGGTTGTGTGTAACGGCTTTTGATGTCCCGTTTCAAAAAATGGGGAAGCCGCTCTCGAACCGAAGTCCTTCAACAAACACTGTTGTTTCAATGCTGACATAAACGGAGATTTCCCGACCAGGAGGTATGTATAGCTGGAATCACCACTGACACACACAAAAACAACAACCCTAATACAGTAAAAGTTATCAAAACTGATGCGTCTTCCTAGATATCTCTCGAGGCCTTTCTGAGTTGGATAAAAAGAGTATTTTCTTTCAGCTCCTCTGTCTTCTACCGATTGTACTTTGTGAGACAGTGCAGAGTTGTAAAAGTGAAGTAGCAGTAAATCGTAACTCTTGGAGACATTTTTGTTCTCCCTTGTGAGTAAAGAAAAATAAAATGAAAGACTGCATTTCACTGGAAGCTCTTTTGACGGGGCTGGTGCCAGTGAAGTCATCTTGTTTGGGCTTTAATCTGAGTGACTTTCCCGAAACTGGCTCACACCCTCTGTAGGCGCCCTGCTGAGTGTGCCTGGGTAGTTTCACTCTTATTTGTAGAGTAGTCTAAGTCTGTTCAAAAACTCGCTGTGCATTCAGTGGTTTGTAAGTTCTTATTTGGTTAATTCAGTAGCTTAAATTCAGGAGCAGTAAGAACTGGCTAGCCATAGCACTGGGTGGTGTGTGCTGGTGGTGTCAGAGTGTATCCTCTCTGGCCGTCCATGACGGGAGGATGACAGGAACTTCTTGTCAGCATTTCGGCGCTCTGACTTAAAAAGGCTGATGAATTCGATTTAGCGCCACCTCACGTTAACGTTCCGCCTGCACAGAGGACACGTCTTCCGTCATGTTCTCCTATTCACCCGTGACCTTTGACCTGACTCGTGGTCTTTAATGTGATATCTGTCTAATAAAGCACAACTTCGCTTATCGCCCAATTAATCCAGCCCTCCTTTGTGGGTTCCTACTGGTGATTATGGAGGTTTTGGAGTTCCTCTCCTGAGGGGATGGAGTCAAAGGTGAGGAACCCTATTCCTCTGTATGTACCGGGACAAAGGAAGTGCAGTGATAGCATTTTTCTCCTCTTTGCTCCTGCTCCTGGGGGACATGGAGCGTTTTTTTTTATCGCACCGGCACACGCGTCTGAAACGCTCGTTCACACGCTGCGGCAGCAGGAGGGGCCTCACCGCCACACAGTGCTACGGACGCCGTCTGACTGTTCCTTGTTCCTTGATGAGAAAAGAGAGCAACCTGAAAGGGGAGAGTGCAGACGAGGGGCTGCGGAGACAATGGTGGAAAGAAGGGAGAGAGAGAGAGAGAGAGAGGGAGAGAGAGAGAGAGAGAGAGAGAGAGAAGGAGCTGAGTGCAAGGAGGCATGCGTTCATCCCTTTGCTGTTACTGAGTGCCATTCTGCTCCATTATGGGCTTCACCTGAGAGATTTCTAACACTACTGAAAAATGTCTGAGATTTTTTTTCAGTGTGATTCTTTTTCTCCCAAGCTGACCTTGCTTGGATTTGGCAAATGCATATAGATATGTTCTCTAGTTGAAGACCCAGGCCCTAAAGAGGACAGAAGTCAGACCCTTCAACAGAAGCACAGAATACGAACTAAACTGATTGCAGAACTGTGTTACAGAAACTACCCCTGTGTGTGTGTGTGTGTGTGCTTTATTGCCTCGTGTAGAAACACGCAGGGGATTCCTGTGTCGTCTTTCAGGTGTCCTAAAGTAAACAGGAGGAAATCTTCTTTTTAGCTGAGAGCTGCTGGTGTGTGTCTCCCGTCGTGTGTCTGATAGCCGGGGGTTTCTGCACAGACACCAACTGGAGAGCTAAGTGAAATCAGCTGCTTTGTTTTTGTTTTTTATTGAGCACGCTTGGCTAAACAAAGGCCTAATCCATTTCCCTTATTGTGCAAGTCACCTGAGAAGCCCAGCGAGGAATCTGAATGGGCTGCAGGCATGTGGAACATGTTCATGTTAAAGGCTTCGCGGAAGCCGTCGGCGAGGAGAAACAGCATAGCTGGGGAGGAACGAATTCTTCAGTCTCATTGTGAAATGTAAAGACAGACCCTAAAGTTTTACCGCTGTGCTAAACTGGCCACCTGCTCACTCTTTTGTCTCCCGAAGAATCGCTACAATGCAGTGTTCGGTTGTCGTAGCAGATCTGTTTGTTAAAGCCCTTTGGGTAAAGATGTTTATTTATGGATGTATTTATCTATCTACCTAGTTATTTACTTTGGAAAAACAGATGATACATAAATGGTGGCTATAAATTTTTATGACTGTTCTTAAAAATAGGTCTTTAAAAACTGCAAAATCATTTTGTGTTGAGCCTCAAAACACTGGTGATGTTTGTAGGGTTCATTAAATGTGACTGTGAACACAGTTTTATTGTCTTGAAATGCAGCGATTCGCATAATGCTCAAAGATATTTCATCCTGGATCATTTTAGCATTTGACAGCTCTGAACCACCTCATTTGTACTTTGGTTACGGCACCTTTTTGTCATGAATTCACTTGCTTCTCCTAATCTTGTGCTCAGCACGTATCCTGGTCACGAACCAGAAAAATCGTGACTCATGATTCCAATCCCAGCCAATAAAATCCTCTCGTTGTCTTCTTCAGAACCTCAGTCTCCATCGTCAGACTCTCCCCTTGACAACTGCAAGCTGATGTAGGTAAAACAATGGTGGAAAATGCTACATTAAATGCTTCAAGAGTGTGGAACTCTTGAAGTTGGAGGTGACGTGTTCTCCTGGTCTTAGGTGGGTATCTGTTTGAGGCCAAGTTTGGGTTTTTAGTAGCTGTTCTGTAGATGTGAATAAAAAGGAAAAAAAAAATTCATACCACCTTGCGTAGGCTCATTTGGACTTATTTGCATATTCCGTATAGAAATTCGTCTTCGAGCCGGATCCAACTTCTTCACGCGTACATATCGGACACTGGTGATGGTTAGCTGTGTTTAATTAATGTGGGATCCTAGCTCAGCTAAGGCGTGAGGAGCCTTCCGAATTAATGCGGTTCATAAAACCCAGCACCGCTGCCCTCGCGCCTCCCTCCTCAGTTGCTAAGTCTTCGGCGCTTGACAACACTCCTGAGCTGTTTAATTAAGTCTGCTGGGTTTGCATCGACAGGCCCCCGAATTATACGCACCTCCCCAAACCTGCGTCACCCGTTCTGACTGCTGTTAATTGCTGGAGGTTTAACTGCAAGTTGTTCTGTAATTGCATCAGGGTCCGCTGTCTTCGTTTGGGCTGGCGGACTTGCATATTACACGTTCCCACACCTGCAGGTATATTAAGTACTCTGTGTTTTACTGAATCCATCAGGGCCTTATTGACATGCTGTGTCTACATGAGAGAAGCGGTATGGGCCAGTGTTTATCTATCAGAGCCCGACAGGCCCGGCCGGCTCCACACGGCCTAATGCATACCGCTAGCTCTGACCTTTTTAAGGTTATTATAGTCCTATTGACAATACCATTAATGTCATATCTCTCTGTGCCTCTCCCCTGCAGTTCTTTAATGACTGTGCTCTTCCCCTCCCCCTCCCCTCCCCCATCCGCACGAATGACTTTTATGTTCTGTTATTTATTGCACAGTATGGACAACAGAGCAAAAAGAGTTTCATAATCGAATTGATTTGATTGGGATCTGGCTGGAAAGCTTTACTATACTGTCTGCTGGCTCAAAGAGGGAGAACTTAAAATAATAATAATAATAATAAATCAACCAGAAATAACATTTATTCGATGACCCGAAGCTTTCTAGCGGAAGTAGGCACAATTAGTTAAATTAATAATTAGTTCAATTAGTTAATGAGTTAATTATACATGGTTGAATTGGTCATGGCTGCTGTTATTTTTTTTTAACTGATTTATTTATTTGTGCTCTATATTTAGAACTAGTGGAATTAATTAATCATCAGAAATGAAACTTCAGTAGATAAGTAACATGAAATCTTCATGCGGCGCGAAAATGGCTTTCTTTGATCCACTATGTCTCGATGTTTCTCCTATCCAGGACCCTTTTACTCTGTCTCATCTCTAACCATCTTACATTTGTTGTACAGGTTGATGCAGCCTGTTTATCAAGAGGCCAGTGTTAGTATTCTCCTCACATGCACCTGGGTGTGGAACATCCAGCACCATGGACAGCGCCACGGCTGTACCATTAACCTTTCTTCTTTATAACGCAGTGTTCATGGCCGTATCCCCAGGACTCAGGCCCCTCTTAAAGCCCAGACTCAGAAGCATTTTTTTTTTTCCCTGGAGAGAGGCGCTGAGTTATGGGCCGGATTGTCACCAGGCGAGGGAAAAGGCGGGATTGATTCCCAGAAATCATCAGAGTCCCGCGCTGGCCTATCGAGCGTGCTCATCCGTTTCCCTGACATGATTGTTTCTCCCTTGTTACTTTATGTTCTAATCAATCAGCTATGAGTAAAATGGCAATTACAGCAGCCATCGATACAAGCAACAGAGAGAGAGAGCAAGAATTATAGGAACGTAGCATTTCTGCAAATTGCCATTAAAGTTCCCCTCTTTTAGAAGGGGAGGGGTTTAATGGATAATAATCAGGGGTATAATTCTTGATGGATTAAGCAGTATTTCACATTTAATTGCTCCTAACAAACTGGGTGCGTGTGATGAAGTATGCTGGATGCCCCTTACCGGTTGAGAGTTCTGCTGCCAGAACCTTCTCAGATGTTGAGGGTTTTTGGCCTGTTTAAAGAAATGCTGTTCCATATTTTAATACGTGCTGTGGAACAATATCCTGACATGTTGCAAAGTTACAACTGTTGAGCTGATGAATGGTCCCGCAAGTGTCCTGCAAATCTTCAAATCCAAAAGAGACGTAACACAACTGTTCCAGTGAATGAATGAACGAATGAACTGAATGAATGAATTAATATGAATGAATGATTGAATCTGAATGAGTGATTTTCATTGCCCTGGTTCTATTGTGCGGCAACAGTAATGCGTCTAAGATGTCAAATGATCAATTGTACAAATGTGCAAAAAGTATAAATAAAAATGGGATATTTTTGGTTGGTGTTTGTTGGTACTAGTTTCAGGCCAGATGTTCAACATCTAGTTCGGAACAATCAGAAGAGTCCATCTTAATGGATGTTTGTCTATGTAGAAGTTTTGTAGACTTTCTTTGTCCATAACCAACACAGAGATTCAGATACTACCCTACAACCCCCCAAACCCAAATAAATAAAACATAAACAAACAAAAACTGTATCATTCTCAGACGCTATTAAATATCATCCAGTATTTTTTTTTTATCCAACAGATGGAGCTATAGGTATGAGCCCAGTGACTCTCATCCATATTTTAAATGCCAAGCTGAATCTGGAATGCTGTTATTATCCAACAAATGTGTTAATGCTCACTGTACATAAGTACACATTTTTTAAGAAACGTTTCTTGCAACCTACACACTCTGAGGGAGGGAAAAGAGACGCCAGATGCTGGCCTCTTACCGAATAGAAATGTGCCTTGAACATCAGTTGGTTCATTTTGCCATCTGTATACAGTTTTTGACTGCTGATTTCTTTTGATTATAAACTAATGAAAAACACTTTGTCAGGAAATTCCTGATGGAGTGATTCCTATTACGTATGTGAGCTACATATGTCAGATAACTGTACAGACTTACTTCACGTGTGTAAATAAGAACGTGTGTCCTTCCACTGAAGTGGTTTGAAAAGCTGAGAGACCCTTCACAGACTGACCTACTGTGGGCTGAACAAAACAGGCCACCAAACATTCGCAAATTAGCTTTACAAGTCCAGAGAGAGAATGTAACAATCTGGCATAATCATCTCAGGACTTTTTTCATGTGTTCATTTGTACATAAACGATCATGTGACGCTGGTGAAATTGTGTAAAGGCAAATTAGATGCAAAGATAGGATTAGGGGTTAGAATTCTACAGACTTAACAAGATTTTAGTTGTTTTTTTGGTCTTCACCATTATAATTAACGTTACTTCTAAGTTACTTCTAAGTTACTTTTACTCCACTAGAGGAGAACTGTGCTAGAGACCACTGCTGATCCTTTTACTGTATAGAAAATAAAGTGGTGCGGAGGGAATCTGCTGCATACTGCTGACTCCATGGAACGCTGTCATTTTTTATCCGCAGGAACAAACCTCTTGGGTATTCCAGCCGAGCAAATAGGCAGTCCGAATGCAAAACAGTGCTCCACACTGCATAACGTATTAGTAATGAAGTTGCTAGCAAAACAATACCCAGGTGGCTCCGATATTCCATATGAAAGGAAGGAAAGGGAGGCTTTTGCCAGCTCTAATTTCTGCAGAATGGCTGTTGTGTAATAACAATGCAGCGGGAGAATGGGAACGCTGGGGTGACCCTCCCCCTCCCCCCCGTCCCCCTGTGACACCGCCAGGCTGCTAACGGAAGCTCCACCCCGGGCACCGCGTTCCCGTTCTCCTCCTCCCAGGTGCTCCTCCACATACTTCGAATCGTGCGGCGCACACCTGCGGCCTCCTGGAGGAACCCGAGCAGCTACTTCATCAAACTCAGGTGCAGGAGGAGTGGAGGAGATTCCTCACAGGAAAACACAGCTGAGCCCTAAATAGCAATCAATTCTCTCCCCCCCCCTCAACTTTCCTCTGGGTCCGGTGCACGCTAGCTCTCGCTAGCATGAGGGAACGGGGAGTAAGGATCTATTCAAACAGGCAGGCTTTGGTACCTTGTAAAAGGAAACTGGGGTGGTGCGGGAAAAGTGGTTTACAGGCATCCATGAGGGTGCATTCAAAAAATCCTTTTCGGAATGTAGATACAGAACTGATCGATAAAGCTTTATTACTGTAGTTGAGGCCCGCAGGTCAAGCTAGTTCATGTAAATGTCAGCACGCTCACCAGCATGTCATCTGTTATTGAGCGAGACACTGGATTTGCAACTGACTTAGCAGTTAAAAAGAAGTCTGACCGTGTGGCTATCATTCACAGTTGCTACATGGGATTGTTCCTTACCGAGAGAGAGACATAGTGGAAAGGAATGATGGGAGTTCGATATGTGAAGGGCTTCTGGGCTGATTGGTTGGTGCTCTTAAACTCTTTGATTAGCGCCTGCTCTGATTGGTGTTTAACCTGTGGGTCAAGCAAGACGGAACCTTCTGGCAAATTGGTCCCACCCCACCATAGCTCTGGATTGCCATAAATTTCTTTTCATAAATGAATGATGAATGTACAGTTCCACGTGGTCGTCAGGACCACGGCGTTGTATCGTCGAGGGACAGCTGTAAAAGTGAACTGCAAGACTAATGTGCTGGGCTGTATTTGATCATCTACATACCAAGATATTTTGTTTATGCTTAACTGTGATCTAAAACCCAATGCTAATCATGCTTTTTTGAGATATAACTGTTCTGTTAACCAATTAAATGACCATATAATGGAGGAAATTGACAGTTTTACAGCTGAACACAAGCCTAAATGATGTGGGCAAAATTATATGTGTGTGTGCATTAGATTAAATGCAATTTAACAAAAGCATGATTATACCAAACACTGGTTTCATTTTGGTCCCTGATATCACAGCAAGAAACGTTTGTAAGGTCCCACCTATATGTAGGATATATAAGTATGTCCTACAGGCTTTGGGTACATTTTTGGTTTGTCCTATGCCAGAGCAGAGGAGAGGGTTGTGGAGATACAGAAGATCCTTCACCACCTGCTGGGAAACTTTGAAATCTCCTCCTCATATCCCCTCCTTATCTCGAGCTCCTCCTCTGGGATCTATCCCCCTACTGCCGTACCTCTTCAAAGACCAATCTCTCCAAACGCTGTGCTATTTTTAAAGAAAACTTTCTTTTTTTCCCTTTTCTCTTCCTCTTCCCAGCCCCCATTCTCTCACGATACCCACAGGCCAGAAGGTTCAAGTTGGTGCTGACTCACTCAACTTTTACAAAGAACCGACGGCATTTGTATTTCAGGGCAACAAATCAGATTTGTCTCCAAAGTTGTCTCTTGCTGTAAGGAATTCTCTGCAGTGTATGCGAACATTCAGATGTAAGAAACAGTGTTTGTGTGTACGCATTCATCAAAGGCAATTTTCACCTGGTTTTTTTTTGGTTTTGCACATCCTGAGTCATGTCACACTCTTTTCTGTTCCATTTTGCCTAAACTCCTACAAACGCTTCTTCCCAAATGTTTTACTGAAACATGAAATGACTATCAACTTGTCGACTAGCCAAAGCATGTTGTGTACAAAATGTGCCTCTTTAGTTTTGTACTGTAGTTTAAAGGCTTAATTATTCCTTTAATAGACACACTGCTGCCTTTTTTTTTTGGGGGGGGGGGGGGGGGTTGAGTGCTTGCTAAGCTGAGTTATTGTTAGGTCCCTGTTTTTAACATTAATAAAATGGTGGGGTCAAATGAAGCCCCACCAGTAAGAGCCTGACATGCCTCACAAACAGCATACAAGAACGATTAAGGATAATGGCTTAGGAGCTTTAGAGCAATTTGTATGATTCACAGTTTAATAGGACAGCAAATGGACCAATAAGTGCACCACAAACACACCAAACATGACTAAATGATGGACAAGCAGCACTGATACATGAAGAGTAAAGGTGCACAACCTGCCTAATGTTTCTTTATTATTACAAAGGAGCAAATTCATTTGGACATTTGCATTACATTTGCTGTCAGCTTAAGAATTTCTTCATGTAAAATTGCAGTCTACACAAGTGTGTTTCACAACTATTAATGAGCATATTAATCTTGCAAATCCAAACCCTAAGCCGGCCAAGGAAAAGCGTCTTTCTTGCCATAACATCAGCAGGAGAAACTGGATATACAAGAGTTAGTGTTCATGTAGAATGAACAGCTTTGTTATTTTGCCCGAAACCCGACCGCATTTGATTTTTCCTTCACAGTCGCAGTTATTCCAGGCTCTCGTGTTAGCATCTTAAAATAATGACACAAACGACGTCAGAAAGTCACAATAAAAATAACACTGACCCTGAAATGGACTTGATCCTTCAGTTATGCTACGTGGTAAAGTTCCCATACATGATTGAAAAAGTGACCATTTTCATAGCCTCCCTCCACATGGCCGTTTGCCACTAAAACGTGCTGCCTGAGCACTACAACATTCCTCATGTTACTTCCACAGCTCGTTAATGTTTGCATGTGCATTAAAACGTCCTGACTCACCACCCCTTCTTCAGTGAGGGTTTCTATCCTCCTCCTTTTTTTACATTTTTTATTTCATCTTGTAGCAGACAACTAAACCCAAGTCCCTGTACGTAGTTATATACAGTGATTAGTGTGGGCGCCTAGTTAAAACAGAAACCAGGCAACCGGCGGGGGGTTCAATTAAGCGCAGCACGCAGAGCAGGGAAGGAAAGTGGAGAGAGAGAGAGCTGCGAAACCCATGAGAGTGAGCCATGAGGTTAGTGCAACCACTAAGTTCAGGGTGGGGCTTGACGGAGACAGGAGGGGCTTGGATGGGAGGGGAGGGGCTTGGAGGAAAGGGGCAGGGCTTGGAGGTATTGGGGCAGTACTGGGGAGAAGGGAAGCCGTTAGCATATGCGTTTGTATGTGTAGATATAGCCCTTGCAGTTGGGGCAGGTGTGCGTCACATCCTTGAGGTCATCGATCAGACATGGGATCAAGCAGCAGCCTAGATCACAACTGCAAGACAAGGGGGGGAGAGATGAGGTCAGTTGGCAGCCCTCAAGTGATAGGAATATTAAAGATAGATCTTTCTGTCTTTGTTATGCTGTACGGAACCAGAAAATGTCATTAAAAGAGCTGCAAGGAGGAGTTTGTAGACAATTTTTTTTCAGTGGTCACAGTTTCTTTTTGCACCAAAAGGCTGAGTCTGAGCAGCATCCAAGTGTGGCAATAGCCAGGGCCACTTACCCCACGAAGACACAGAAGAGGCAGAAGAGGGTGTTCATGAGGCCCACATCGTAGCTAATACGGGTGATGATAGCCTGCTGGCAGTGGGGGCACACTGTCTGCACGGGCGCTGACTGGAACATCTCCCCCTGCAGCACTGTCACTGTGGTGGCAGCCCCCGGCGGAGCGATCACTGTAGCTGTGTGGCCTGGAGCCGGGCCATAGTGGCTGGGGCCCGGGCCAAAGTGACCTGGCATGGGGTGGGGGTAGTGACCAAGAGGGGGGTAGAACCCGCCTGAAAAACACAACAAACAATCCCCAACTCTTATAAGACTCTGGTAACGTTTTTCTTTTCTCACCAAAGAATTAGAAAGTTATCCATAGTTATCCATTATTGGCTCTTTAACATTCTTTTATTATTATTATTATCGTTGTTGTTGTTGTTGTTAATAATCACCATCATCATTATCATTGTGGACTCAAAGTGAAAAGTGCCACGGTCTCAAAGGACCTTATATAAGGATTAAACAAAGCTCCCCCTGTGCTGAGGTGGGCATTATCAGTGGCAGGCGTACCGTGTGGGTGAGGCATGGGGCCCTCACCCGGGACATGTGGAGGAATGAAGCCTGGCTGCATTGTCGCCTCATATGGTGGCGGACCATATTCTGGTGGCATGGGCTGTCCTTGTGGGGGCCCACTGGTTACCGGGGTTGGGCCTGCTGAAGAACCAAGCACATGGCATTTTGATACTCACTGTAATACTATATAAATTATTGTGTTTCTTTCTGTAAGAAAACAGTCTGTTGCAGATTGCAGTTAAACAAGTAAGAATTCTACACTGCAAGCCAAGATCTTTTCAAGCTTTTTTTTTTTTTTTCTTCCTAAAATCACTGGAAGGTTACGGCACAAGTACCCGTTGAACTTCAAAGCTGGCAACACAGTATATTTCAAGTTAAAAAACATCCAGTCATTCCTTTTTGTTTTAGAATTAAAGGAGTGGAACAGTTAGGGTCATTGACAAGCATGGCCAGACTTTGGTCCTGGTCTCCCTGGTTTCCTGTTGGCTTTCACCACAGCTAGTAACGACTCCCAAGTGAAGAAACAGAATGACCAACTTCTGATTCTGGTTCCTGGTTCACAGACAAATTCAAACCCCACCACAAATTCACAAATTTGAGCATATCAGGTTTAGAGTGTTTAGGAAATGAAAGGAAGATGTACCAGAGATTGGAGGTTGTCCATTCTTCTCCTCAATAAGAGGGGCACTGGGGGCCCCAGGGTAGGGAGGAGGGGGTTCACCAGACATATTGCTTCTCTTGGAGGGAACCTCGCAAGGGAGCTTCACTCACAACCCACCCAGACTTTCTTGGGGTCTCTGAGTAAGCACAAAACATACAAGAATTGCAAGTGCGTTCTATGTCAATAGGCCGCTCCATTTAATGACAGCACCGTTAGAAAACATCTGTTAAGCCAGCCGCCTTTCACCAAAACACGGTTAAGAAAGCTGCACGTTAACAAAGCGTGCGAGGATACTACATACTTAGCGGTAAAAGTGACGAACGCTTTAGAGCAGAAATAAAATTCACCGCCTGATAAATTGTTTATTTCTAAGTACTCCATAAATCCAATGGAACTACATATATATGAATCATCAAGTGATTGTACTGAACATATTTTTTTATTGTATTCAAAATCTGTTGTTTTTAAGTCTTTTGCTGATTACTGAAATTAAATACATTATAAAATGGTCATTTCTTATAGGTAGTCCATAAAACCAATAGATATTTCAGTTATCACACTGCATACGTATGAAATTATTATACAAATTTTAAGAATATTATATATGTTTTTTGCCGATTACTGAAAGAAAGAAATAAAGTATTAATTGCGTTTTAGTATTTTATAACATTTTTAACTATTGATTCATGTTGATGAAACAGAGGCTTGATTTTTCTGCCACTTGTTATCATTACTACAAATGTATCTGAAATGTCTTCAGATCAGAAATCATCATCTCTATATTTACTTTTAAATGACTAATTTATACATACAAAAAAAACTTCTCTGGTTTTTTGATTAAACATTTTGATTATTAACTGTTTGGTAAGCTTTAGCCTTAAAGTGCATATTCCTATTACAGTGTTATTTGTGGTGGGCAAATATTTTAGCTTGTTTGACTATTACACGGAATCTACTATTAGGAAAAAGAAGATTTTTAAGAAATTCGCTTTAAATCTTAGGTGAACTCTTAGTGCTGAAGTCGCCTTTTTTAAACTTCTTTGTTTACGTATTGATAATAATAATAATAATAATAATAATAATAATAATAATAATTTGATGTATTTTTTACCCCATCTCTAACTCAAATAGAAATACTTTATCTAATCTCATTGTATGTTATTAAAGCAATAAGTCACTCGAGGCTGTGCGTTTCTGTGATTTTACCAACGTGAAAGGATGTTTGGCACTCCTGAGATCTCTTCCTCTGATGGACAACTTATTAGAAATGCCCATTTTATAATGTGTTTAAATTCAGTAATCAACAAAAAATACTTAAAAACTGTAGAGGTTTTGAATATAATTTTCTTAAAATCTGTATAGTATAATTTCATAATTCATATATATCCTTTCGCTTATCTATGCGTTCCTGTGACATTTACCACTAAATGTGTAATATACGCGCACACACTTTAAACGTGCGGCTAGTTTAACCGTGTTTCGGAAAAGGCGGCTGACTTAACCTCAGTGTTATAAATATTGCGATGACCGCGTGTTAGCAAACTATGTCATAAATCATGCACCTCATCAGACAGGTGTCTCATCAGACAGGTGTCAACCACCTTCGCATTGGTTCTTAGTCAATTACGTTATACAACCGCCAATTACAAGTTAACTGATTTAGCCAGCTAATGTTATCTGGCTAATGTTTAAAAGGTAACAGTCTTACGTGGAAGCTTTAAAAAAATCAAAAACAAAGAAAGAAAAACGTATACAACCCACGACACATACTGTGGTAACCGCCTTGGAAAGTTGCTTAGGTATTGTGTTAGTCGATCAAATTACGATCACGAAAGTCACGATACTGTTCAGAATACAAGGCCATTGCTCTCGTAAATACAACATCAGTTCTCAGATTGAAAGCTTGAACATAAAATGTAATTTGATTACTGAGGTTCAGAGCTTCATCGTGTAAAAAAATCCCACTTATCTAAAGGTTGTAAGAGATGCGAGCTGAGTTACCGTTTATCAACAGTAACACCATACAGAACTAGTTCAAGGTGGCTGGAAAATGTACTACCTGCTAGGTAAAGTCCTCCCAATCTACTAAGGCTCTTCTCCTACAAAACGCCAGATACCTATAAAACCCAAATAGATAACGTGATAAGACACTGGTGTGAAAAGCTAGCTGTGCACAGAAGTCTGTAAAAGAACGAAAAACAGGTAAATTGGTGGCATCCGCACGGGTAACAAGATTTACATGATACGAACTTAGGGGTGTCAGACCAGCTCTAACGCCACAGCACGGCATGATTTAGTGATTTAATCCCGCAATACAACTCGTTCCTCTCCATCCTTTAACTGACAGTTTGAATCAGACTCGTCACAATAAACTTTTCTGTGCAGTAGTTTAGGAGCTACAGATCATATATATATACCTAAAACTCTCCTTAGGTATTATACACAGATTCACGATGCAGTTGGCCATTCATCAGATTTAAAACGTGCAGTCTTTCAAACACGTAATCACGACAAACCCTGCGGCTGTTTTAGTCTAACAGCCATACCTCGGACTTTTGATTCTTAAACACGTACATAATTCAAATGACAGGATAAGTGCGGTACATTTTAGTACCCTGTTCACTGAGGTTTTACAGACTACTAAACATCTGTGACATACTGCATTGATAGAGACCTGATGCTTCGTTTAATGCCAGTTCCGTCAGCCTTGATATGTTGTGATGACCGCTTGTTAGCAACATGTCACGAACAATTTTTATCCAGCTAGCTAGGTGCTCATTCTTCTAGTACCTTCTCAGTCACTTTCCAGACGGTAGCTAGCTAGCTAGCTAATTATTAACGTTATACATTCATCAGTGACACGTTAACCGATTTTAGCTAGCTAATGTTTTCTAGCCAGCTGATATAGTTTAAACCTAGCTAGCAGGCTAATGCATGCGCGTTTTAATACGCTTGTGACAATATTAAAAATAAAAGAAAACCACTTCTTCTAAACGATTCACTATAACTGCCCTGCAAAATAAGATGTCTATCTAGCATGTACTAAATTAAGGTACTATTTTAGCTAGGTTAGCTAGCAACTTGATTTCAATGGCATAGGCTAACACTACATACACACGCCCACGTAAATTAACTATCCAAAATACACAGACTTACCTAGCTTTGTACCCAGCTAACGGTGACTCATTACCGGACTCTAACTTGCAGTTCAAACCAATAAACGTAAAGCTATGTTCGGATAACAGGACTGGCATAGTTTAGCTAGTAGGTAAGGCTCAGTGATCAGGCATGTAAACAAAAGCTATCCAGCTTGGTGAATGTCCACTGTTGAAATGTACAAATGACAGAATTTATGTATTAAACGGGTTGTCAGACAATATCGATATGATGACTAACTATCACTACGATATCGACCCACGGAATCTAATACGCTGGATAATATAAAATATAATCGAAGTGGTCACTAATACATAGCTTGCGAGAATCATTGATTCTGTCAAATACTCAGGCCGTAGTTAGCTAGCCAGTGCTGACTATCTTAGCCACTGTCAAACGTACTGTAAAAAGATCATTTGAAATAACTGATCAACACCACTATAGTGCTCAGTTACCTTATATGTGAATTTTCCAATGTGAATTTCACCTGTGAACACCGTGAAGTTAACTCCTTCGGGAGCTAGATCCTGTACACACAACCTACTTCTCCAATAATATCCACTGGTAGGAAGGATTTGACGTAACCATGGTGAAAGGCCTACGTGTGTGTATGTGTGAGCGCGTGCGTGCGTGCGTGCGTGCGTACGTGCGTGTGTGTGTGTGTGTGTGTGTGCGTGTGTGTGTGCGTGTGCGTGTGCGTGTGCGTGTGCGTGTGTGTGTGTGTGTGTGTGTGTGTGTGTTCGTTAGCGTATATTTATAGGGCAAGAAACATGTTCTGAATACACTGGAATCCAAAAGAAGAACAACCTTGTCAGTACCAGTACATTAAGCGTTTTTTACGTTTATATTTCAAAACTGAAAAGTTATTGGGTACTTCGAGAATTTGTATTTAATATAGCTATGTAGCATATATTACACATATATTTACGTATTAGACATGACCCACATATGACGTTTGTGTGCGTGAATGTGAGCATCATATGCCAGCTTGTAAAAATTTAATAGAGAAATGTTTTAGCACCAACACTAGTCAATCACAATTTTTAACACCAAAAGTATATTTATTATATGTTTTTACATGTTTTCTATAAAGTTCGTCTTACACGAGATCTGTAGCTCTCAACTGAACCAATCTACATCCCATTAAGCGGATCTCTCACATGGAGGTGACCAGGTGTTCGGAATAGCCTACTGTGAACTATTATATATTACCCGAGTACTGTAAATCAATATGCTGTATGTAGTATGTGACCGAATTTTTTTTTTTCCAGCACTCAAAACATACCGGATGACGTACTACTGCGGACAAATGTTCTAGTGCGTGACCAGCACTGTTTTCATTACGCAACGGTGGAAGAAAATAATTAACAAGTGGGCGGAACCTTCGTATGTTCAAGTGATGCCGTAGTATAGGTGTTCGAAAGAGGCTACTACATACTGGATACTACTACATACTGGATACTGCACACTGGACCCTGTAGAAGTACGTAGTACAGTCCAGTATGCGACAAAAGCAAGCCATACTACCAGGTCATGTGGACACGAACGTTAGAGCTTTGCCAGGTTATTAGCGCCTGGTGTCATGGTCATCCCCTGCCAGTAAACAATACTCAGTAACGTAATTTTTACAGCAGTAATGCCCAATGAATGCTTACAAACTAGTTAATAATTACTACTGATAGCCAGACAATAGTCTCTAGTAGGATATTTAGCTAACACGCTTTAAAGCTATAGTTATGGGCTGGTAAGAACACTTTAACTAGCTATATAACGGTTAACAGATTATTAGCTAGCTATTGGTTAGTGTGTTGTCTCGTTTTAAGCACTAATTAGTACAAACTTTATGTTTTCTAGCGGATTTAGAAATCATATTTACTTTTATACTCGCTGACATTAGCATCTACTATTTTTACGACTGCATGATGGGATTCAGTTGGGATTCAATTTTCCACAAATAGTTTGCATTTGTCGCATATACTAGATACTATGCTGCATACTAATATGGGAACCCATACGGTAAGTACTGAGTGCTATATGCAGTATATAGTATGTAGTAGCCTATTACGAACGTAAACTAAGTACTAAGTTCTATGAGAAGAAGAATCAGTTGGGGGTGGGGGCTATTTTCATTGAAGTATTAAATCAATGATTGAGTCGAATATAAAACTATGTGAGTTGTTGTTACATTTAATGTTGGATCTTAAGGGACATTCTAGTTTGCAGAGTTTGTTTTTTCTAGTTCTACTGTCAATATAAGTAACAAAATTTCCGATGTACTTGCTCCCATAATGTGATGAATAGACATTCAGACTTATGAAGGACACAGCTGTTAATTTTTCCTGCCACAGGTAGATTATGTATTATTCATGATTATTCATGCAGCGAGTCAATACTGTTCAAAGAGATGGCAAGGGCACTTTAATACTTGGTGGTTAGAATGTTTGCCTCTCAGCACGGGGTATTGGGTTCAAGTGCCCATCTGGGTGGAGTTTCCATGTTCTCCCTGTGTCTGTGTGGGTTTCCCTTGGGTGCTCTGGTTTCCTCCCACAGTCCAAAAACATGGAGGTCAGGAGAATGGGTTACTCTAATAAAAACTCCTGGTGTGCCTGGTGATTGGCACCCTGTGCTGGGTATATCTGTCCAGTGGCCAACGAACTCCTGTATGGGCATGTGACCCTGAATTGGATAAAAGCATTGGGATAATTTTATTTATTTTTATAACAAGTGATATTGATAGTTGCTCTGAAGAAGGATGAAAAATGATTAAATGGATGTGTGATTTTCTGCATAAACCATAGAAGGAGTCAGTGATTACAGTAAATGTAGGTTTCTTAATGCCATGATTTACCACGAGGGGGCATCGGGTGCATAAAAACGTCAAACAAGTTCAACGCAGCATGACGTAATTAAATGTTGAAAACACGTGAGAACGACAGTAAGGTATGTTTAACATGGAATTGTGCTTATTAACTAGCGCAAGTGAATACCAGGAAGTCTAAACCACTGTATTTATGGCCCTGAAATAATGATTAAATACTAACATTATAATCAGATATTTCTAACAAAAGATGTGATCTGAACTGTTTAAAACAGATTGTAGACCTGCAACCAAGGACTAGCCTAAACAGTATTATCACATGTAACTTGGCAACAGCGGAGTCATGAAGCATGCAAGCAAAATCAAAGGTGACCCCCCCCCCCCCCCCTCCTTGCCTTGCACACCACCTCTCATCATGGAGAAGTCTCAGAAACATCCAATCCAGCACAGCCAGACACAAGGGCAGCTTTATCCCCAGAGCTGTGGTCTCATCAACCACAGTGCACTGTGGCCTATAATCTCACACCCTCTTCCTTTGCTTGCACTAGTCAAATGTATCTTGTCTATTATCCAGGCTGGAGCTGGATAGATGTAGAGAAATGCACATTTTCTCCCAGCATCTGTGTGTGTGTGTGTGTGTATTTATGCACTCTTTGTATGGTTGTGTACCTCTCCTCTATTTATCTATTTTTTTCCATTTTACCCACATGCTGGGATTTGATATAATAAATGACATAAAACTCCATCATTTTCTTGGGATTTCTTGTGTCTCTGCTGACACAATCCTTTTCTCTCCGTGAGTAGCAGATTGGAACCTTGGTGGATTTATTTATTTTTTGACAGAAACCATGGTTGCATAAATCTACCTCCCTCTCACCATGGCGATGTCTGTAACAGTTTAAAAACACACAGTCACTGAGTGTGTCCAGATGCGAGTTTCAGGCTAGGTACAGAGAGGAAGGCACGGTAACCACAGTGCTGTAATCTTAGGAAATCTCTCACTTCTCTTATAGCAGGTCTGTTTTGCTACACCAGAACATTTTGTTCTGGAAGCGAGGTGGGCAGATGAGACAGTGGAGTCGGCGATCAGGGAGCAGAGAGCACTGCAGTCGTGTGCCACAGCTCTCTAACAGAGACGATAACCAGAGGGAGTCCCTGCGGAAGCATTCACTCCACACACACACACCCATGCTCTCTTCACACCTCCTGAATTTTATCTTTATCATTTTGTGTGTTTGTTCTGTTCACATCTAGTTAGTCTTAGTCTGCGTGAATGTTGACTCCCTGTGCGTATAGTTCTTTAAACACGCCTCTTTCACATGGAGGATCTGTAGAGGTTCAAGGGCACAATAAAGAGCATTTACAACACATTCACTGCTAATACTGAGACAGGCTTAATATCTAAAAACAGTCATGTCGAAAATATCCAGGGGAGTTTGTTTTGCACTCAGAGCATTGTGTTGCATCTATATCGGTGATCGCTTGCCACTTCCTACTCATGTGGTACAAAAAGCCTCATAAACAAAACCTTTCACCCCTCGCACTGATTAGAGCTTGTTTTTCAATAGTTGCAAGTGAATGTTGAGGAAGAGAGCCATTGCTCCTTTATTAGTTCATGGGTCGGGTCTTGAGTGTCTGACCTCAGTGGGGAGATTATTCTAGTTTCATGGCCTGGTCCCTGTTATATTTTAATATAAATTAAAATTATAGATTTGATTATAGATTTGAAAACCTCACAGGTCTCACATTATCAAGAGGACTTAAAATCTCAGTGATGTCTGCTGGAGCCTCGTTATGAACAGCTGATCAGCGAGTGCTTGGAGATAACCAGTGGAGAGAACACTTGTGTAACATACCAATGGACAGAGACCAGCACTAATCTGAAGTACTAGTGGAGAGACCAGAACTGGTGTAAAGTAATAGTGGAGAGAGACTAGCGCTGGTGTAATGTACCAGTTGAGAGGCCAGTACTGGTGTAACATACCAATGGACAGAGACCTTCACTGGTGTGAAGTACCAGTAGAGAGACCAGCACTGGTGTAATGTGCTCCCTGTGCTTTGTTCTACTGAGACGAGTTGCTGCATTCTGAAGGAGCTGCAGACAAGCCTTGGACAGGTGAATCAGACAGACATCACAGCAGTCCAGATGGGTGGAGACCAAAGCATGAATAAGATTTCAACATCTGTAAAGGTCAAGAAATTTCTAGCTTTACTAATGGTACTAAGTTGAGGAAAAAACAGGTTTGAAGAAGCCTCTTGGTGTGTATAAAAAAAAACCTAAAATGCAGGTCAAAGGTCACACTGACATTTCACACAAAGGGATTAGCCTTTAACCCAACACAATCAAGAGCTACTGACACCAATGCCTACTGTATCACAACCTTCGGATACACACACAGACTGAAACACAGTACATAAACACATACATACAGAAACAGAATGCGGAAACACATACGGACAGAAAGTAAGTACATAAACACAGACAGAAACGTACAGTGTAGAGACACAGACAAAAACTGATTTCAAGGGCAACCAAAATCCAGAAAGAAGCACAAAACACCCTTGAGGTAGTTTCTAACTTGAGTTAGAAAGGAAAGCGACTGCAGAAGGAAGTGATTGCTGCTTGTTTTGACTTTGTCTGGACAGCTAACATTATCCTTGGGATTTGTTCTAAACAGACTCTGAAAGTTTAGGCATACTTTTGGTGTTTGTTTTGTTTTAGTCAGTCATGATAATGAGAAGAACGGAGTTTCTGACTGTTCTGGTGACTGGGCACGGACATCTCCTCCTACTTTCAGCCTCCCTCACACAGGCGGCCAAGCAGGTCGGAGGGTGTTGAGATGATGTCATATTTACATGTCAAAGCAACAAAACACACTATAAATGTTTATTTAACTCACAAAAATGAGCAATCTAGTTAAACATTAACAAATATTTCACACATTTTAAACACAGCCATAGAGAAAAAGAATTATATTTGTATTTGATGATTGTAGCAAAAACAATTAAAAATGGAGTATCATTTGTGGCCATTTGCAATTTATTAAACTGTTAGAAAAGGGATCTGTACACTGGCCACTTCTAACTATAGTTACACAAACGTTTTGAGGAAATAAACAATGTTACGTAGAAAACGACTTCTGTGTAAATGTGCCCATCCCTTCCTCCAGAAATATGACAGATGATTAACTAGATCTTGATACATATAGTACTTCCTAAACCTTCTTAAGAGAACATCATAACCAAATCTTCAGTGGTGGTGTTTTTTGTTAAAACAAAACAATTCATTCAATCAAGTTGTCCTGTGTCTCACAGTTTCGTTTCATTCCAGCTCCAACAACAGTGGGACAGTTAATTATCAGGATCAACAATCCCAGTGCAAACACTGCAATAGTAGAACACACCAATCCCAGTGCAAACACCAGTAGTGATGATCCTGGCTGACTGAGCTCTGGGGATACGAGAGGAACTAATCAAGTTATGCATGCCTGTACATATTCTGGATTCTTTTGAATACACATAATGCTTTGAAATTGAAATAACAAAACCAAAAAAACCCCACCAACAACAATATAAAAAACAAACTTTAAACGTCTCTAATCTCCTGTCCAGCCTCAGGGACAAACATATTGTGGCTTTAATGCCCGGTCTCTGAGTGTCCTGCTCCCAATGCTCCTCCAGAACTGGCCTCCAGCGAGTCAGACCCGACCTCATCTCTCCGCCTCCACAGCAAGGGCCTGTTCGGCCGAGGCCTGCTGTGTGAGTGTGGTGGGCCAGAGTCCCTGGGATCCGGGCCCACGCGCAGAGCCCACAGCGCAGCTGCTGTACGGGGCCAGTGACATGCCCGAGGATGCCATAGGGCTCCCGCCCACGCCCTCGGAGGCATGGAGGCGGGAGAACATGGCAAGAGCGTCCGGGAAGTTGGGGGGAGTTGCTGGGGTGTTGGCAGGTGTACACATCTGTTGCAAGAGACGAGAGATGGGTGTAAGCTAGAACATGTACAATAAGGTGTGGTTTCAATTCAGAAGCAGTCTTTGTTTAAAGACAGTTATAAACATCCCTTTTCACTAAGTCAGGCACTGTAAGACTAAGTAGTGTTCACTGCTATGTGCTGTTATGTACTACAGAAATCCTTTACACGTGCCATCACACACACACACACACACACACACACACACACACACATTTATGCATTACTAACTTTTCAAGTGTCACATGAAACAATAACCGACTTGATTATAACATGGAGGGGTGCACATGCGAGACCAGCGAAGCACCACTCTCCTTGTTAAAGACTGCCTCTGTCCAAAAGGCTCCTGCATGCAAGGGTTATCTGAGATGGCTCCTTCTTTCTGCCTTCCACTCACAACGCCCGGCGCTCATTCTTTCAACAGATTTCAGTTGCCTGCCGAGTTCACTTCCCAAGAAGGGTCATGTGTGGCACGTCCGGGAAACCCCCAGACTGATTTAGTGCAGCAGTCCCCAGATATTCTCACGGCCTCCTCGCAAAATATGCACATTAAAGGCAACCGAGTTGAATCAACTACAACATTGATGTCACTATACTGAAATGTGAATGGTGTACTGAGATGAACACAGAACTGTGTCAGCAAACACATTTATTAGTTCTGCCTTAGCCAGAACTAGTAGCGAATGTAAATAGATTTCTATAAAGTATTACAGAATAAGCTTTTTAGGTGTTTGGTTGGTACTATCCGAATCATAGTACACACTGAAAATCAACTCGTTATTTCAATATCACGGTTCTTGAAAAATTAACTAGTAAAAATTTAACTAGTAAAGTAATAAGTAGTGTATATCACGTCTTCTGCGGGACCGTTGGTAGATCACGATCCGACATATTTTCTTGTGTTTGTTCAGGCAGTAATATGACGTGACGTGATGGTAAACATAACTGTCGGAAGTTGTAGCTTGTTCTCTCTTTTTCCAGGAATGTCCCTCCCCCAAGACTTGGGACACGTTTACAAAAAAAATCAACTTATTGAAAATATATAGGTAGCTAACGAGGAATCACGGCTGAGAGAAGTCAAGCGCCCGAGGAAGACAGCAAACTATCCATTAAATTTTGCCTTTGTGGGCGAGCGAGAAAGCTTGATCACGCGAAAATGCGTGGCAGATATGTTTATTTTTGTCTGACTCGTGTACTCCCACACACAACATGGCGGAAGTCAAAAATGAGAACCATTTAAAAATATTATCATTTAAACTCACCATTTGGTGGCCGTATGGAATATTAGCTTCCTGGAAAAATGTGCTAAGGGCAGTCTATAGCAAAAAGAAGGAAAACACGTTAGCTATATTTTTAGTGTAGCTAATATTAAGAAATGTGTACATATTAAAAAAAAGAACCTGGTCAGCATCATAATGAAATCGACAAACAGCTTCGCAATATAGTTACGTTATTTATTCATAATATCAAATGTTCATCTGATCGGATTAAATAGCTGGGTCGCCAAGTTATTCATTCTGTAAGTTTTAAGCAAACCATTAAAACGAGAGATAGATGCGCGCGCGGTTGCCTTCTTCAATAACATTTTTACAAAAGTTTTAACTGCAAAACATGTTTTGTCTTTTAGTCTAATTAGACAAACGAAATGAAATCAGTAGTCGCTAGCTAAAAACCCGACAGAAAAAAATGTGCATTATAACCTGCTAAATTATATTGTCTATATACACTATAGTGGTGCATTAGTAAACAAACTGCTAGCCTACCTCAAACTGCCAGTGTGCCGCTTGTAAAAGCTGCTTTGCTTGGTCTGACGAACATCCAGCTATTAAGACAAACTGGTTTATCATAACTTGATGCTTTAACTCCTCCATGTTCCGAAATTATCTATCAATCTACTTAAAATGTTCCCTTACACTTCTTCAAACTCAGAGCATGCAGTCATATCCTACTAGCTAACGCAAAATATTTAGCCGTATACGTCGGCGTCCATAGCGCCACCTAATGGGCGCACCCTCTAACTGTCAGAACTATGGGGAATCGAAAAAAACGCAATTCTTGCACACCTATGAAACCAAATGTTAATGACACTGTGGTTAAAGAATGTCGTTTTTACGTGGTCTTTGTGCTCTATAAAAATCCGTTAGTATTTTACTGTATTTGATGCTTAGAAACACTTCCTAGACTTCTTTTACAAAATAGGCCTTGATTATAATAACGTTTTAATTGACATAATCGTTTACAAGCAAGATCATTCTGTGTGTACTCGTGTATATAAGTACATATGTATACACTTTTCAAATGTTTTTATCTGTATTGCCCTGTTCTTTGTATTGACATATTAACATAGCTTCTGATGTACTCAATAAATCATTCAGCAAGCAGTGCAGATACATGTTTTTTTTTTCAAAATTTATATGACGGTTATATAACTAAATGTAGGAATGACTGTGCCTTTAGCCTCAACGCTGTTAATAAAACACGCACATAGGGTTGAACCTTGGATACGGAGCAAGTTTGCATCTGTGTTTATTAAAGGGGACAAAAGAAAACGTCCCAGTAGCGTCTGGACACTGGATTGGTTGAACGAGCTGTTTGTCACGATGACAAACCCAATCACATCCTATCGTCTAATAGTTGGCTAGCACTTCCCGGTTTGTTGTTTTTAGCGTTAGTATCGTCTTTAAAAAGTAAGATATCATAAAATAGGTTGCTCGGTACGGACTTTGAGAACCCATGGGACTTTATGGTTTTGAAGGCCGAAGCTATTTTCTCAGCCATCTTTCTTAGCTATCTTTCTCAGCTAAAAGTAAATTAGCTAGCTGACCGTAGCTATCTGATTGTCGCAATAGCTAGCTAGCTAATTAGCTAGCTAGCGTATCGTTAACCAACTTGGAAATTTTTAGCTAGCTAATTAGCTAGCTGGCTAAATGGCGTTTTAAAGCTTTTGCTCAGTTGAACGATAAACAACATAGCTATTATTCTTGGTTTCACAAACAACATAAGCAAACACCATTAGCTAATTAGTCTAGCCGAGGTTGGGATCCGTCTATAAATTTTAGCTAGCTAGCCATCACAAACAATTTACTATCCTAGCTTGCTAGTAGTTCGATTAGTGAGTCATGGGCTCTGTCCTTGGTCGAAGGATTGCAGGAGTGGAGGATATTGATATTCAGGCAAATTCAGCATATAGGTTTCCACCAAAATCTGGTAAGTTCGGCTGCTTGGTGACAACTACCTAGCTATGCTAGCTAGCTAACCTATCTACATAGCCATTTACGTACAAGCTAGTTAATTACTATTCGCCCACTATGTAGCTTGGGAGCTAACATTAGCCAAATAGCTCCCTAACCAGCTGACCGTATTTGAACATTTGTTTATTCTTCGATAGAATGAGGGTTTATACGTTGCGACGCAGTAGCAACATTATATTTTATGATTCCAGGGGTCAGCAGTCTAACATTATTTCCAGCGATAGCTGTCTTACTACGTATTCGTAATAAATACTTTGCTCAGTATTTCAAAACACTGCTCTATTTACATGACCCAATAAGTGCTTGAAATTCGAGCTAATATCGTTACCTCTTTTTCTAAAGGGAATTATTTTGCTAGTCACTTCTTCATGGGAGGGGAAAAGTTTGACACTCCCCATCCTGAAGGTTACCTGTTTGGGGAAAACATGGACCTCAATTTCCTTGGCAATCGTCCAGTTCAGGTATAGAAGTCAAGAGCTCCTCGCAGAAGTTGGCCTTAAGACATCATATTTCTTATGTTCATAACATCTCAAATACTTCTTTATTTGAGATGTTATGAACCTTTTTTCATGTTGGTGTGCAGTTTCCCTATGTGACACCTGCACCTCATGAGCCAGTGAAAACTCTAAGAAGTCTCGTCAACATCAGAAAGGACTCTCTACGACTTGTCAGGTGTGCACTTATCTAAGCTCTTACTCATTTGAATCCAGAGTTAAAGTCGACTTATTGAATATGTTCAGCTACGGAATAAGAAAAATTTTAATTAACATTTCAACCACACAAACAGTCTGTGGAATGCCTGCATGGGTTGCTGTATAATTGCGTGGAATTTACAGGTACAAAGACGATGGTGACGCACCCACAGAGGAGGGTGTGAGGCCTAAGGTTTTATATGGAGTGGAGTTCACCTTTGACTCAGATGCTCGAATTGCTATCACTATCTACTGCCAGGCGTTTGAGGAGTTCACTAATGGAATGGCAATGTAAGAAGACCTGTGTATGCTTAGACAACATTACACAAACCCAGGAACAGCACACTTCATTTTGGCAGTCTGAGGTTTATGAAGTGGTTAAGGCTCTCAACTAGTAATCAGAAGGTTGCTACTGTGGGGCCCCTTAATCCACAATCATTCAAGATGAATTATTCAGTCATAATTGTAAGTCACTTAAGATATAGGTGTCAGATAAATGCCTTAAATGCAAGTTAGTTGAATGACAAACAGCTGAACTGATTTCAGTCAGTGTAGTCTTTGTTTATTGTACAGCTCAGCTGTTTAGCTATTGCTATGATTTAAAACGCATAATACCTTACATACACCTGCAGCTGTAGATTATCAATAAGGGTTTTTTTTGTATTGCATGTTTTTTAAAAATACATGTCATTCTGGTAAAATTTGGTTGGGTTATTCTTCAGGCTAAAAATGAATCATAACTATAGGTCTGACCGAGAATCACATGAAGAGATATTCAGAGCCCTTAGCAACAGCATGTTTCCATGGATACGCAGCAAGTTTGTAGCGAGCGGGAAGATGGACTATGCATTAGCAGGATTCTATAAGCACCTAATGGCTTCATTATTTATCCACTTAGAATCTCATTTCTTCTATTTGTTGTTAATTCAGTGCCTTACGGATGTGTCTAATTTCATAGTGCATTTACTCTCATATAAATGAGCCGACATTGTTACATTTCTCACGAACCCTAGGGAGGGGAGAACTAATAAAAGTGTGCTAGCACATGTTTTCTTATTGCATGCTCTATTAAACATAAATAGATTTTGTATAACTATTTTGATGTCTTTTCCCCCTCTTTTCAGTTATAATCCCAGGAGTCCTGCCGTGGTGTCTGAAACGGTACACTACAAGAGAGGCGTGAGCCAGCAGTTTTCTCTGCCCTCCTTCAAGATAAATTTTTCTGAATGGAAGGAGGAAGATGTGAGTTCCGATATTCTCCATCTTTAATGATGTCATAATCATCTTAAAAAATACATTTTCATTCTAGTACACATTCATTAATAGAGAGAGATGCCATGATACTAATATGACCTTTGATAATTTGGTTAACGGCAAAAACACAGGTACATTTAAGTAAAAGGGCATGTCTGCACAACCACAAACAAGTCAGCATTCAGTTTTACATCCATTACATCATTTTGTCATCTATTATGCTTATGTAATTTTCTAGAAAATGATTAACAAACATAGGGGGCGAGGAAGTCTGTGTGTAAATAAGGAATAAATATAGTCTCTATTCATATATACAAATAAATAATAGATTAAAAATATGATTTCAGTAAGAGATAGTAGAGTTAGTAGAAGCTGACATGAAACCGCTATGAAGGATACGGGTGTTATAAATAACAGCAGACTAGGAAGGCGCTACGCTTGTAACCATGTCGTTAAGCCTCTTCTACATATGTACACATTTACATTGTTTTATTGTTCTCACTGTAAATGCATTTAATGTGTTTAACAACAGATAATCTCACTAACATTAAGGTTTCCTTTATATTAGCCTTCATATTCCACTGTCCCTTTTTATCAGTAAACATTTGAATATACCTTTGAAATGATGTAAAGGAACCAGTTCAGGATGTCTTAACAAAAGAGCAAGCCTGTCCTTGAGGAGCTTGAGATTAACAGCACGTTTTTCAGGCCTTTTCCTGTTGCTAGGAGAAACAATAGCACGGCAAGGAGAGAATCACTCATAAGAGAGCAGAATTTCAAATGTTTGAGTAAAGAATCATTCAAGGGAATAATTGAAATATAATATTTTTCTCATGTCATTTCAGCTGAACTTTGACTTGGACAGAGGTGTTTTCCCTCTGGTCATCCAGGCCGTGGTGGATGAAGGAGATGGTGTGTGGTGAAGCCAGACCTGTGTCCTGGATAGGAACTTCCATACATTACTCTCTTGCTAAATCTCATCACCTGGGTTCTGTGCAGTGTCTTATTAGAAGCCAGTTTCTTGCAAACGATCTTTGCTTGGCACAGTTTGCTAATTGAGGCGTTTTTCTTGCAGATTGTTTGGGACATGCACACGTGCTATTGGCTGCCTTTGAGAAAGTAGGTGGAGCCAAGCCAAGTTTTGAGAGAAAACGTGCAAAATACAGTCGGCATTTGTGCTGTATGATAAAAAATAGTACCATCATCTTGGTGCTGATGAGTATGAATATTTAGTGGATGTTGGAGTTTGTGAGACGTATTGTCTTTGTCCGTTTTTGTTCCCCTACATGGCAGCATGTTGACGGCAGCTTCTCTGTGAAGCCCTTAAAGCAGAAACAAATCGTGAGTAATACATTTCTGCATTAGGTCACGGTTTAACTTATTAAAGACTTGAATGGATTATTGATCTGTTCGTGAGAGTGCCTTCCACTTGTGTGAAGCGTCTGTGGCATCACCTGATATCCCTGTTGACTGTCCATAGGTGGATCGGGTTAGTTATCTGCTCCAGGAGATCTATGGCATTGAAAATAAGAACAACCAAGAGACTAAGGTGAATATAATCCATATTTTCAATCAGATTTATCAGATATATGTATTACTAATTTTCCTCTGAAAGACATCTTTTAGACAAACATTACCATTTGCTTGTCCACATTTCAGTTTGATGGTATTTTTGCCACACAATAATCTTAAATATAAATTAATTTTAAAAAGCTTGAGAGTTTGCTAACAAAACTGCCCTCTCATCTGAGTGTCTGAGTGCATAGCCTAATTCTGTGTCTGATCCTCCTCCAGCCGTCTGATGATGAGAATAGCGACAACAGCAGTGAGTGTGTGGTGTGTCTGTCAGACCTGCGTGACACGCTTATCCTGCCGTGTAGACACCTGTGCCTGTGCAACTCGTGTGCAGACACACTGCGTTACCAGGCCAACAACTGCCCCATCTGCAGACTGCGTACGTACCACAGTGGCCTATTTTACCATGGAGTGCTTATGATCAGTCCACCGAACCACCCAAAATGTGGTTAGAAATGACCACGTCTGCACAGTGTTTGGAAGGGTGATGCTGGTCTGTGTGTGTTTGTGTGTGCAGCATTTCGAGCCCTGCTGCAGATCAGGGCGGTGCGTAAGAAAGCCGGCGTGCTCTCGCCCGTCTCCTTCAGCCCAGTACTGGCTCAGAGCATGGACCACGACGAGCACTCCGTACGTGCCCTGGACCAACCGCCCTCACTACTGTTAAACACCACCACTAGAACAGCCTCTGAGCCATGGACCCGACCAAACACAACACAACACTCACCCTAGACCCGACCAAACACAAAACTTACAAACACAAGGAACACCTACCTTGCCAAACAGTGTGTTGCTGTAGGTTTTATGGAGCTTACCTCGGACATGTTGATTAGGTCTGCATTTCGCTCATGCCTTATGTTCACTACCCACCAGTGTTGGTTTGTTCAGTGTTCGTATCTCTTTGTGTGGGTTGTCAGAGCACTGACTCAGTTCCCCCTGGCTTTGAACCCATCTCGCTGTTGGAGGCTCTGAATGGGCTCACCGCCGTCTCCCCGGGGGTCCCGTCCGCCCCTCTGTATGACGAGATCAACTTCTCGGGCAGCCTGAGCGGAGACAGCAGGCAGCTGAGCTCCCCGGAGCATTCCGGAGACAGCGGCCTGCAGAAGAGCAAAGTCAGCAAGTCCCCTGACAGGTTAACCTGCCTCCACTGCGGCTTAAAGCAGCCATTCAGCTGAAAGCAGGAAGCACTAACCAGCCCCATCTCAATTGTTCTTAGCTAGGTTGGGGTAAAAATTTTAAAAAGTAGATACTATTTCCAGGTGAAGCAGACTCATTTGAAAAATCTCAGGTGAGCTCTCCGAGCCCATGAGCTGCGGGCTTTCCTGCTGAGGTGTTGTCTGTTGTCTGGTCCTGTCCACAGCACACTACGCTCTCCTTCCTCACCCATCCAGGAGGAGGACGAGGAGAAGCTGTCGGAAATGTCTGACGCACAGGCTCATACCCTGCTGTCCAGCAGTCCTGCTCCAACCGAGGTCAGGCTCTCCGGCCAATCCTGGCTTTGTTTGTGTGTATTTGTTTTGTTGCTGACCCTGACTCACCGTCTCTCTCACAGGGCACTGCTGGAGAAGATGCCCCTGACTCTCTGTCACCAGAAGATGGTTAGTTGCTGTTTTCAAATAATCCTATTGGTCCCAGAGCTGTTTCTGCCCAAAGCTCCATGGTAACCAAAGCTTCCACAATTGGAGACTACCGAAATGACAAAAAAGAAGGAGAGACGCACAGATGTCAGTCTGATCTAAACCCAGCTTAGGCTACAGCAGCTTATTACCGAGTAAACCAGTCTCTCAGGCCTGGTCCTGCAGTAGCCCTGCACAGTCTGGAGTAAACCAGTCTCTCAGGCCTGGTCCTGCAGTAGCCCTGCACAGTCTGGA
>JAOYMR010000004.1:8403390-8440030 GCA_025802075.1 Tenebrosternarchus preto | reverse complement strand
AAGACCACCCTAGACCACAGTTACAGAACAAGACCACCCTAGACCACAGTTACAGAACAAGACCACCCTAGACCAGTTACAGAACAAGACCACCCTAGACCAGTTACAGAACAAGACCACCCTAGACCACAGTTACAGAACAAGACCACCCTAGACCACAGTTATAGATCAAGACCACCCTAGACCAGTTATAGATCAAGACCACCCTAGACCACAGTTACAGAACAAGACCACCCTAGACCACAGTTATAGATCAAGACCACCCTAGACCAGTTATAGATCAAGACCACCCTAGACCACAGTTACAGAACAAGACCACCCTAGACCACAGTTATAGATCAAGACCACCCTAGACCAGTTATAGATCAAGACCACCCTAGACCACTGCCCTGCTCATTCTCCTCTTGTGAGTCACAAAAGTGCCTCCCTACTCACTTTTGTGGGTCACTCTGAATAAGCGCGTTTGCTAAATTACATTTACATTTTAGGCATTTAGCAGATGCTCTTATCCAGAGTGACTCACAAAACTGTTTTGTCATTTGCTCATGATTAAAATATCCACTCAATGCTCCAAGCAAATCTTTACTGGTCTTACAAAGAAAACAAGGGCATACACTGATACAAAGAACCAAAGCTACTTTACTGCCAGCACCCTTGTGGGGAATTATGTTAAACATGATTGAGTGAGTGAGTGAGTGAGAGAGTGAGTGAGAGAGTGAGAGAGTGAGAGAGTGAGTGAGAGAGTGAGAGAGTGAGTTGATACGTGAATGAGAGAGTGAGTGGATAAGTGAGTGGGTGAGTGAGTTAGTTTACAATCCAGATCCCTGAGGGGCTTTACATCTAAAAATGCTATAAACCAAGTCAAGGTCTAGATCAGCCCCAGTGTTTGCAAAACTAATGTGGGATCTGATTTGTAGGAGATGCTACAGCTCACAGATAAGAACCCATAAGCTTGTTCTGCATAAAGTATCCAGTATATATATACATATATATATATATATATATATGATGGTATCTGAGCCAGACAGCCTGTACTGCTTTACACTGAATGGATGAACTAAACTATATTTTTTCTGGTGTGGTAGTGGCATTATCTCTCAGGAAAGTTGCTGGTCAGGGGAAGGTCCGTGTGCGAGGGGGTTCTGGTGTGTGGAAATCTGTGTGCGAGGGGGTTCTGGTGTGTGGAAGGTCTGCGTGCGAGGGAGTTCTGATGTGTGGAAGGTCTGTGTGTGAGGGGGTTCTGGTTTTTGGAAGGTCTGTGTGCGAGGGAGTTCTGATGTGTGGAAGGTCTGTGTGTGAGGGGGTTCTGGTTTTTGGAAGGTCTGTGTGCGAGGGGGTTCTGGTGTGTGGAAGGTCTGTGTGCGAGGGGGTTCTGATGTGTGTAAGATCTGTGTGCGAGGGAGTTCTGATGTGTGGAAGGTCTGTGTGCGAGGGGGTTCTGGTGTGTGGAAGGTCTGTGTGCGAGGGGGTTCTGGTGTGTGGAAGGTCTGTGTGCGAGGGGTTAAAGGGTCCCTTTAACAGGAGAGAGACACAGGAGTGACTGAAGACCTTTCATCAAAATGTACACACACATACACACACAAACATGCACATGCATGCATGCAAACGCACACACGCGCGCGCACACACACACACCATGGAGTGGTCAAACCAGTAGATCTACTTTGTGTGCACAGCAAACACTGCCTGTTGCCTCATCATTAGTACATGATGTAGAGACTCCAAACGGACTGTAGCAAATAACAAGATCAGTGAGAAATGAGTTCAACTGAGTGGAATGCTTTTCCATACTATACATAATTCCATGAAATATATCGGAACAAAAAAACTATGAGTGGAAGGGAAATTCTGAAAAATTTTTGGTTTCTGCTATGCAAAAACACATAAACAGGTATTTTTCTCAAGAAAGCAAAATTGTTGACCTGTGTAATAAAGATATTCTTCATCCCAGGAATCTGTTTCAAGGGTGACATATTAGGTGGCTTGCATAATTTCCAGTACATATTCAATATGCTAAATACCCTTATAGGCTAAACAGACTAAACACAACGGCTAAAAACACGCAAATACATTTGCATGCGATGTTTATGCAAAACCATGCCGGCACACACAGCAGTTATGACTGACCTACTTTCAGGAAGACAAGCAAGTTGCAGTGAAGACACATGTGAAGGGTTGCGAACACAGTGTAGGAGAAGCAGGCGTTGGAAGTGCTGTGGATGCTAACCGGTCAGGAGCATTAGCGACAGCAGGACTCTGAGACCCATGTTTGCCATTTTAAAACGACGCTCTGTCAGCACTGAGTTTCCTTCCCTACAGAACTGCCGAGGGAGAGAAGAGAGGACGCTGGCTGTTCGCCACCAGGAATCCCAGCAGAAAGGCTCCCAGTTACATCCCTGAAATGCTAAACAAGCGCCTTACTGTCTGTTGGGGGTCAGACACTTTTCCTGTTATGTGAGCCAGATAAGGAAGAGACTCAGAACTGCAGTATAGCTAAACAACATGTGATCCCCATTGAAATACTTTCCAGAATGATATCAGCCTGAATCAAGCCACAAAGGCCCCTATTGTGTGGAGTGGATCAGCCCGGTGAGCATGAAGCCCAACAGGAGGTCGGTATCCAGGAAGCAGACTGAGCCATCTCTGCCATTCAGACGGGGGTGAATTACAAAAGTAACCAAGTTCAAGCCTCTGGTGCACCAGAATGGTAGTAAATCCAAGGGCTGGTTGATTAGCGTGCGACAGAACAAAAACAAACGTGAAGCACTTAAATCCTAAGTACTACCAGCTCTCTATAAATAACATGCTTAGTAATCATCGAACGCTTAGGTTTATCTTATCTAATAAAAGGAACAACAAACAATGGCCAAGGAATAGTGGTTGTTGAATCACGTCACATCCGTTGTCAGTGACGAGGAGCCCCGGAGGTCACAGACTTTGCTTATTTAAAGAGCAGAGGAGAGGATGATGTCCTAATGGAGACAGGAAACGCTGTCACGTCTGGGAAGTGTCTCCTGGCCATAAGCACAGGCAGAAACAATACACAGTGCTTCAGATATTCCACCACCAATATGCCATAACCGGGTGACCACTGGCAGCCACGTGGCTACGGTAATAATGCCCGACACTGGGACAGGCTGTTTTGGAGTGACTTGTTTTAACACAAAAAGCCTGTAGGAGAATGACATATGCTGCATCATGCTCTGAGCCCCGCCTTTGTGCCACTCAGGAAAAAACACAGAGGGCTGAAAATTCTGGAACTTCCTGCCATTTAGAGGGATCCAGTCTTCTGCTCTGAAAGAAAGCTGGACCAAGTCATGCGTCTAGGTGAGTCTATGATTAGCCTAAAACAGAGGAAGCAGCATGCTGGGATGGGGCTTGTGATAATATATATGCTAATTAGTAGTAACACAAGCCTACCATATCATGTAGGAGATCAACAAACAGGAAATACTCTTCGCCTCTTTCCTGTACCGATTCTTTCAGAAGCCAGGATCATCATTAAGAAGCTGCCACACCTAAACCCACTGCAGCCTGAGATGCTGTTCAAGAAGGTGACAGACCCTGTATCTGGTTTAAAAGAACCTGATACAAGTTTTGCTGTAAGTCCGAAAGCCTTTCATTTAACACTCCTCTGAGCAAGCCTTGGTAATTCCTGCTTTGACCGGAGGCCTGTTGTGTTGTGACAGCCAGTGTGAAGGGAGCATGCTGGTAGTGATAGTGGCTCAGAATTCCTCGGGTTTCCTGTCCTGAATGAGTCCTTCACTGCTGTGTTCACAGCAGTAACATACTGAAGCCCTGCAGAAATAGCACTTGTCTGCTCTATATACAACACATATATCATATACAGAACATAGTTGCCTACAACTGGAAATCATTTATACCCAAAATAACCAGGGCTAAGCCGCAGACTGGCAATGGTCCAGTGATCTATTGAAATTCCCGAAAGTCTGTTCTGAGATCAGGTCCAACTGAAATCTTGCCACCACTCTAGAAAAGGAAGCCCAGCTAGGTGAGGCCCACCTCCATGAAAGTGAGACTGGAACGGTTGGCCTGAAGATCCTTGAGGGGAGCTGCTCTGATATCTGTGGTTTAGACAGGTGCTCTCTCCTCAGGCTTTGATGTGAGGGCCATTTAACATACAGTCTTGCCACAAACCTTCCACAGAGGCACACACACACACACACACACACACACAGTCCACCCTCGCAAAAGAGGTGGTCTGAAGAAACAAACCCTGAACATGGCTCACAGCCAGATCTGGGGTTAACATAACAGCCTGCTACAGATATGATCTTCATGACTTTCTAAACTATGGGTCTGGAAAACCACAGTATGTTATATGAAGATGTATGTATATTTAAATGCTTCAGCAACAACAAACATGCCTGTCTTAGTTTGAAAGAATAACTTCAGGTGTTTCCAAGCTGTTCATCATCCCCAGAAAATTATGTATATGAGATGTTACTGAAAGAAACAGACTGTTTAGAGTATTAATGGTAAATGAATATTTAGAGTATTAATGGTAAATGAATGTTTAGAGTATTAAAGATAAGTGAATGTTTACAGTATTAATGGTAAATGAATGTTTAGAGTATTAATGGTAAATGAATGTTTAGAGTATTAATGGTAAGTGAATGTTTAGAGTATTAATGGTAAATGAATGTTTAGAGTATTAATGGTAAATGAATGTTTAGAGTATTAATGGTAAATGGGTGCATGTTTTGGTCAAGTGTTCGATCACAGCAAGTTACACTAAGAATGGCAAAATATCTACAGTGCCCTGTTCCATTTTTGTCGTACTGAATTACAAAATCTTGACAAAACTCTCCACTTTCATCCTCCATTTTCTGTTCACTTTCAGCAGGGTTGATCCACCGTTGGTGGTGTAAGTCCTTTAACTTCAGACACCCATCAGGTGCAGTGTGGAAGTGAAACTGACCTTGGTAAGACTGGTTCTAACAGTCAAAGTGGTGAATCCAGAAATAGAAAGAGTCAGAGATAAAGGGAGAAAGAGAGAGAGAGAAAAGCAGGAAGGGAGAGAGAGAGTCGTGGTACATGAAGGAAGCTCAAGCACATGGTCGCAGGAAGACAGGAAGAAGATCTAAGGGAGCAGAGGAGCCTGAGAGTGGGGGAGGCCATGCTGCTCTGACTAACATAGAAGCAAACAGAAGCTGTGGACAATCCAGTATGAAGTAAAAGACACCAGGGAGAAAACGTGCGTGTGTGCATGGATGTGTGTGTGTGTGTGTGTGTGTGTGTGTGCGCATGTGTACAGAACCCAAAGGTGTGTTACGATGAGTTTGCATCTGTCTGCAGTCTTCTGCCTGAGTGCCACAGTGAATCTGGGCTCCCTCCCAACAGAGCAGCAAGCCGGCAGCCCACGCTAAATGGCTTCTTTTTTATTTTGAGTCACAATCCACAGTCACAGTCAGCATGCTGGGCCCCTCTATGCCCAGAAAAGGCCTTCCTGCTGGACTCTCCCCTGGCAGCTGGAGGTAAACCAGCCTTGATCCATCCACCTGGATCCCCCAGCCTGGGTCTGCCTGCCTGGGTCTGCCTGCCTAGGTGACCCAGTCCTTCATATTTTAAGTGCATTTACACTCTCGCTCCTGGCAGGTGAGTGGACCGTGGGACTGTGTGAGAGCCTTGCTCTGGTACTCCCTTTGCAGGGTGGCTAACAGAGGCCCCATCTGAGTCTCTGTGCTTTGGTAGCCATCCAGAAAACATAGAGGGCAGTTATTGCATCATCCGTTACTGAATGAGCACTGCGTGACGCGCCGGCACCCGTCGTTTCAGCTGGGGTCGATCTTCTCTGAAGATGTGACCTGCTCTGTGCACTATTCACTCTTACAAGAGCCTCTTTAACATTTTTACTAGTCGTCACCAACCCACCCTTTCCCAAAAACTTTCCCAAAAACTAAGGCTAAGGTAGGCTGAAGCTCTCATCACGCCTCTCCGTTTGGAGAGACCTCCAGGCTCTAGGACGAGCCAAGGCCACCCACCATCTGCACGGATCCACTCAAGCTCTGCCATGACGAAAAAGATGAGGCTTTTTGGAGAGCTTCTTCAGAGCGACGTCAGGATGTGCTCTAAAGATAGACACGAAGAAACGCTTGCTTTAAACCTCGCACCTACCACGCAGAAGAAGCACAGCTCTTTCTTGTTTAGCATGTCTGGACAGGCCTATGAAAGGCTGCTTAATAAAGACAGCGATGTGGGAATTGTGCAAACTGGGTATTTATTTGACGCTGTTTGTAGCCCTTAAGAGCAGCTTAAGACACAAACTGAACACCAGGTCTTTCTTGGTATAGAGTATTCTGTGCTGGTAATGATATGGGTGGCAGGAAAGGTAACAGCAGACACTGGTTCATCACTAGTGCTGAGTTAAACATGCACTTATACACCAATATTACATCATGTAAACACAGTTTTAGGAAATCAGCACAGATGCATCAAGATTACGACACCTTTCTTCCCCCTTCATGAACCACCACATGACACATACAAATTCATTTTGTAGTCAGTTTGGGTTTCTAAACATGTTTACATGTAATGTTATTTACCATAGAGCTGTGGCTGGTGGGTGGACTTGTGAAGAGGAAGGACTCACCACACTTGCCTACACAGAATGCACCATTAAGCTTTTATGGTGTTCTTTCAAGTACAGTGTCATTCCATCCGACCGCAGTAAAAGAGTTACCGTGTTTTGTAACTAGTGTTTCCAGAATAACATAGGGGTGTAAAGTCAAAGACACACACTGGCCTCCCACACCACCCATTAGTGCACTAGCTCATCAGATGGCAAACACGCCCTGTGTGAGAGATTCCTATGATTAAAGCACCAGAAGCCTTCCTGTGGTAACACCCACGACATCCCCACAGGCCTCCCTGTTACACCCGGCCCCAGTCTGATGCACGACCGATTCAGTGTCAGACAGACACGTGACCAGTCTGCCACGGTTCGACGCTGTGGGGTGACCCACATCTAGACTCACTACGGTTCTTCTCCTTTCATGAAGGCTAAAGCTGGCGGGAAAAAAACCCCGACCTTCTCAAACAGGACAGCGGAGTAGAGTGTTCATGAGGAGGAGTTGAACAGTGTGGTTTTAACATGGTGCACTGAACACGTCGTGAGGCGTGATGATAGTAGCAGTGTTGCAAATCATAGCCGTGTAACAAGACTTCATCACCTGTTCTCTGCAGAACACCAATCAGGAGAGTCGTGGGCGTGGCAAGATCTCCAATCTCCAATGTCCAATCAGTAGCAAGTCAGTAGACACACAGCAGGCCTACTACACATGGATGACATCTTAAGCTCACACGCTATTAAATCTTAGGACTGTGGTCAACATCCGCCCAACACAGATATTTCAGTGCTGACCAGGAAAATGCTCACAGGTCACTGCCACACTGTGCCACACTGTGCCATTGTGTTAGTGTGCTGCTGTTGCCAAGTGATTAAAATGCACAATAAGGGTAATGCATTGCAAAAAGGGAACCCTCCCTGAAAATTTCCCCAAGACAGCAATCTTGCACCACAGAGGAACGAGCTCTATGGGTGTAGACAGCAGCAAATTCCTCCCAGCTCGACTCAAACTGCATATTGCAATTATATCTGCATTGAAAACATGACCAAACTCAGGGAAAATCTTTTTTTTTTTTTTTTTTTTAAACATGTACTAATATAAAATAGTACTCTTATCTGTTGCTCAAGAAGAGGCTTTTGTGTCTAAAGCTGTCAAACATGTTTAACCAAAAGGCTAAGATCCCCAGATGAATTCCCTTCGCGGTGTAGTACTGCATTTGATATTATCCTGAGGGATCAAACAGTTTTGAGCATAACCAAGCTTTCTTAGATCATATGGGCTCGTTTTGATCGCCATATCATATCGCCTTTAGAAAAAACACAAGTTAGCTGCAGGTGTGCCCATACTCAAAGCGCATAAAACCATGGAGGCGCGAGCTGAGCGGAAACGCTCCACTGACGCTCCTGTGTTCTTAGATGCCCCAGCATGATAAGCGCGTGGACGGGTATGTTTAAGGAGCACATGTGGTGCACACACATGGAACGTGTCAGGCTCCAGTCAAGCCGGGTTTGTACCGCCGGAAGAAAACGAAGAATGCACTTTTCCTAGCATGTACATGCTAGGAAAAGAATGCGGCTATTTTGTAGCTAATTTCAAAACTGCTTTTCATTGTGTGACCGTAAATAGAGCGCGAAGGCGTCGCAGTCCCACGCAAATTAGACTCGTTCATTGATCAAATATTTTCATACCTCAGATTAAGGGAAAACATACAAACAACGGCACTAATACTTAAATCTGTAGGCCAGGCCAGTTTTGCTTTTGCTAACCTAGTCCTCACGCTGAATTTAATGGTAATATTTAAAAAGGGAAACGTAGCTCTGTAAATAAAAAACACCAAATCTTACTTTTCTATTTAGGCTACTCACGCAAGTCCTAGTGAACAACAGGTCACATGTTAACTGTATTTACACCATTCGATGCCTGGGTGTGCGCGTGGCCAGTGAAACAACCAGATCCTAGTATCGGGGATAATTTTAGCCATGTAGACTAAAACAATTTCAATGTTAAAAATACTTAGGTTAAAGAGAGGGGGGCTCGCCAGAAAACAAACCCACATGTAATGCAAGTGATCCACCTTTGGCCAGACACACTAATACTGCCTGCACCCTGGTATACGGTCTCACTCCTGCTCTCTATCCTGTAACGACCACATAACGGAAAACGAGGCCAGAACAGTCCACCTGCTGGCCTTTACACCAGCATTAGACGTCCAGATCTCGTTCTGTTCCAGAGACCCACTCCTATATCTCGAGCGCCAGGAACTGACCTAACGCCTAGTTGGATTCTCCGTGGCGCGCGCTGATGGTCGTCTTCTCACCGTGTCCCTCAGCTTTATCGGGTTTATTACATCATCTCGAATGATGATCCTTCTGGATGAGATAACGTTTCGATGGTTGTGAGAGGTCGCACGCTCGAGCGAACTGCGGGGAGAGGGCCACGCTGTTTTATATGCTGCACAACTATATACAGCTCGCCACCTTTTGAACAGAAGTTCATAGAACGAATAAAATGGGACTGCCTGTACTCCTGAATATTGTAAACATCTCAGATTATGGGTCTCAAAGATTCTGCCCGTTTTATATATAAATATAAACAACCTTTTCAATTGCAGAAATAAACAGCCTTTTCAAGTTGTACGAATCCTCCTAAAAGAATGAATGCAATAATAATCTGCTGAGTAGTAGCAAGGAGCTATTAATACACACGTATATATATATATATATATATATGTGTGTGTGTGTGTGTGTGTGTGTGTGTGTGTGTCAGACTGACCGCGCAAAAATGACATGAACTGACAGAAAATGTATTAATTAACAGTAATGGACACAATTACTCGTGAACACGATTCAAATTCCAGTGTGACCTTTATGTTACGCAGCTTTCGATAAGATCAGCAAGGCACTAGAGAAGGCGAAATAAATCACAATGCATACACGACAGCACGCGCAAAACAGATCAGTACCTACGAGCCGAGAAATGTTCGCTAGTTTGTTATTCAGACGTAATAAGACAACGGCTCTCACCGGCTACGCGATCACGACAAGAGCATAGCAAACACAGCCGACATGTACGGATAGGGTGCTGTCGTGAAATCTACACGGAACAGGCGCGCCTCCGTGAGATTCCAGTGGGTCTCGTGATCAAATATTGCTAGCGAGCTTTGGTGTCATGTCGAAGACTGGGGCGTCTATACTGATTGACAGGTGGTATGCATTCTACGTTTTTTCATGCACTAAAAGTATTCTTTCTGGATACTAGATTCGTGTTAATACTTGGAAAAAGAAGAGGTGTGACCATATCCACAAATAAACAGATAAACTGGTGTGATCTGTAGCGAATTCACTAAATTGCGGTCTGCAGCACCCTTTCTTACTGTATAATGCACTGAAGCGACGCAGTTCTTATTGATCTCGCAACACGCACAAACGAGGAAAACATATATGTATTGATGGATCTGCAGTGATTTTTCAGTGGTCCAGGATATTTGTATTTGACCAGGTGTTCGTTAAATTGCATTTTGAGCGCTGCTGCTGCGCCGTGAAAACATCAACTCACCCTTACTCTGGTCCCGAGTCAACCACGACAAGTGGCGAAAAAATAGTTCCGCTGAAATCTTGAGATCTCAGATATTAGAGGATGTGCTGTCACTTCATCGTACACAACAAACAAAATATAAGTTTAGAAAAATGAACAGGCGGCGCTTCTAATCTGTCTCACGGTGTGTACGTTATCGAATGAACATTCCGACATTAAGACGTTCTCAAAAATTGCTGACAGAGTCCAATTTTCCCACGCAGTATCCAGTACATTCCCATGGACGACAGAACAGCTCGGGTAAGTTTTCGCCTGCTGCCGGTAATTCAGTTTGACGACCGGAGCCCCGCCCGTGGCTACGAAGTATCACTGCGTCGACCGAGGATGCCTGACAAACGCAGTGGCCAATCGCGGCGGACTGGGAGGTACAGCGCCGTCGCTCGCGGCGCACAGCACGCGGGCGTGACTAAGCTTAGGTCTCAAGTTTGAATAGTTAAAGAGACAGAACAAGTTTGGTCAAAGTAGTTTCTTTAACGCTTGTGGTGTGAGACAATCCGTCAGCGTTTAAAAGCGAAATTTTTATATTTTATATGCGGATATGCGTACCTGAAATATTACTGATAACCCAGTCCTAAAATTCTGTTCGTGAACATAGACTTTGGTTTATTGCCGGTGTAAGAGTCAGTGTAACTAATCTACATGGTTAGTGCAGCACTGGGCTTTGTGTGTGTGTGTGTGGCGGAAGAAACGACGGGTTAGCTTTATGCTAAGAAAAATGACTCCGGAGCATTACGGCATCTTTCTCTTATTTTTGTTGTCGTTGCGTTTTGTTTGCCTTATTCATTGTTTATGTGAAATTAAATCTAAGTGAAAATCCCAAACACAGCATTTTGGTTCATAATAACAGATCTGTGTGTGATAACAAAAAAAGCAATAAAGACCCGAGGCACAGTAATACGTGTACTGGATACGATCTGAGCTGAGGTGCAGTTTCACTCTTGCTTCAGATAGTAATTCATTCCAGGGATGGCAAAGCATTGTTCTCTACGGATACTGAGTCAGAGAGGTTATTACTCGCACAGGTTGTTCTTCGGTGTTTAGACTTGTGTTTCAACTTCAGTGTTCTGGTTTCAGCCGTAGTGTTCAGGTTTCAGCTTCAGTGTTCAGACCTAAGACAAAGGGTTCGCATTGTGATGCATGACATTCCATTTTTGTCATTGCATTGTTGAGATTCCTTTGGCTTCCAGGGAATTTCCAGAGTACCCAACATGCTTCTAACCTCCTGGCCCTTTTACCCGGGTCATGCTCAGAAGTCTTTCACTTCAGCTGGAAGGGTAAAGTACGGTACCTGGTTTTGGTATTGTGTTTCTATTACCTCCTCCCTAAAGCTGTCACTGAACACAGAGATGAAACCCCGGTACCATGCGAACCTTTCTAGCACTGAAACTCACAGAGGAAGTTGGAACTGGATTTTTCCACAAATTGTTGAAAGACAAGAGCTGGATTTGGGCCATCGTGGCAAGCAGGTTAATACAGCACAGTTTCGACATGATATGGGCAAATTTCACATATCCAGCTTTTCTTGTCCTGCCAGTGGGTGACATGTCATGGGCTGCTGTTGTAGCAGCAGACTCAGTGTTGGCATCCAGTTTTGTGAAGGCAGGTCTGGTTCTGGAAGTGAGTTATACGTTCACATTTGAGTTGTATGTGATTACTGCTGGCTAATTCCACCTTGTGCTTGTGTGTGTGAGTAATGGTGAAATATATCTCCCTGCACCCCAATTGACAGCCTGTCTTGCAACATTCAGACAAACTCATAGGCAGCAGCGACTTGCCCTGTGAACGCTGGGGGAGCTCCTGATTGCTATAACATGGGCCAAAAGTAATGAATGGATTTTTAAGTGCTTTCATGGGCCAGAAGGGAGATGGGGCTGAAGACGGAGGCTAGAGAGCAGTTGGCTTTAGTGCTGAAGCTGGGAGAGCCCTCAGGCTTCTTAGAAAACCCTTCATTCAGCCGGAGATAAAAGGCTTTGCACACCGGGCTCCTGCTCAGCCAGCGAATAAAGGCCTACCACTGTAAAGGGTTTCCTCTGTACTAACTGTTCAGGAACCAGTGTGAGGTGCCTGCAAGTGAACGAAACAGACCATCCGCCTGCCAGCGAAGATTAACGACAGACTCCGGAGGGAAGAGGTGACCGGAACAGAACGACTCTGTACTCTTTAAATGTTCTCTCTGGGTTGAATTGTCATCAGAGACCAAAAAGCACAGCTGTTTTCTCGATCAGAGGTCCTGTTTTGAATCACTGACCTCTTCAGACAAACAGACCCAGAGTGAGTCAGCAAATTCAATCTGTGAGGAGATGCTTAATGAATCTTAATCAGCCATTGAAATCTCTTAATTGCATGAAGCTTTAATGTAATAAAATGCCCTGTCACACTTCACAATCTTTTATCTTTTGTTTGGAGCTCTCAGTGTATTTGCCACCATGTGTAATTGTAATGTAGTCGAATAGAGCAGTAAAAGGAAGGAGTGCTGAGGAATTTCTGTTGTTAGATGTTCTTTGGGCAAAGGAGAATCCACAGACTCCTACTTCTCTGCTGGGGTCATAGGTCAACAGCTGCCCACAGGTCACCAGTAAGATGGTGCTGCTTTTCTACCAGTCACTGACATGCTACCATGTCATTAAAGTAATTAATTAAAGTAATTGCATCCTATAATTCTGTTCGTAATTCTGTAAACAGGATCATGATTTATTGCTTGCATTACTTTCTTACAGTATGACAAACAGCCATTTGTACTATGAATGAATGGTTGAGCTCATTAAGAGTTACTACATCATGATTCTGTCAGAGTGCAAGTTTATTATGAGACAAAAAAGCTGAGAAAATAAAAGATGCAAAAACAGGAAACAAACAAACAAGAAGAAAGGCATCCAACCTTTTCCTTCTGGAATATCTGCAGCTTGCCAGGTGGACAGGGATGAGGATGAGGGAGGGAGGAGTGCCAGAGTGTATTAAAGATTAATGCAAGAGTTATGTAACTGCTGAGCACCCTCCTCTCCACACACACACACAAACATGAGCACATTCCCTCACACAAACGCACAAACCCACATGCATGCACACAAGATAAGTTGTCCTGCAGACTTACAAACAAGATTTGTAGCTTCAGATTTTACCACTAATCACTTCAGATCATAGATATTGCTGTAGATTCTCTAGTTATTTCTAAATACTTTTCAAAAGCACTGGACAGATGCCAGATTCAGCAAAAGGAACGTGGCAGTATTTTCTGTTACAGTAGTCCTTTCTGTTTTCTGTTACAGCAGTGTTTTGTGTTACAGCAGTGTTTTGTGTTACAGCAGTGTAACGTGTAGTAGTGCTTTCTATTACAGCAGTAATAAATATGGTAGTGTTTTCTGTTGCAGCAGTGGCAAATGTCTTCATGTTTTCTGTGATATCAGTTATGAATGTGGTAGAATTTACTGTGACATCAGTAACGAATACAGTAGTGTTTCTGTTGTTGCAGTGAAGAATGATATGTAGACCCAGTTGTAAAGGTTGATCACACAAAGGCAGCCACTGGTTCTCAACAAGTTTAGATCAGCTTATTGCCAACACACAGCAGATTCTAGAAAACAACAGTTTTTATTTGACTACAACCGCCATAGGTTAGCATGTTAGAATACAATCAAGTACTCTCAAAGCAAGGAGAGACCACACTGGCAGAGAGAGACCACTATGCCTTAGGTGTGTTTGTCAACTTCCCAGAGGAAAGCTGAATTTCCAGGTTCTGTTATTACACTCTTTTGCCTCTCAGGCCATGAGAGGCTGTGAACCTGAGCATTCTGTCTGCTGCCGCTGTTAGATACGGCTGGGACGGTTTTCCTGCCTCCCGTTTGGAGTGGTAATGCTGCTGATTTGCTCACACTCGACACCCCCATCTCCGGACACCACCCCCACCTCACTGAAGGAACTCTCCGTAATCCAGCCTCTCTCTCCCTCCCCGGTGGAACCACCCACACACCTGCACCTTACGGCACAGCTGGAGAGGACTTAAACATTAATGAGCTTTTAATTAGTGATGGATTTAATCAGGAAAGTGGAGCAGACCGCGGCTACGCTGGGAGAAGGCGACTCTTAGTAGACTCGGCAGTGGATCTCATGTACAGTTCAGCCAGACAGAGTAGTGTACAACCCGTCACAACACTGAAGCCCTCAGGATGCACTTTAACAGAGGTAACAGTCTGTTACCTCTGTCAAAACAAACTTCAACCGCCACTCTGCAAGAGCATCAAACAACTCTTTAAACCAATTAACATACCAGAGTCACTCAACCAAGACAGTCAGGGGAACATTCTACAGGAGTATTGTGGTCTTTAAGCACAACCATGTGTGCTGAGTACAGAAATATCCAGTATCAGGCAGATACTGAAAGAGAGAAAATATTAAAGAGGAAAAGAGACAGTGAAGGCTCTGTTTAGTAATGCTAGAACCCTCCAGTCAGCTGACGGAGCTATCAAGTTAAATTTAGCCAAGGTTCACTGAGGCAAACAGCAGACTGAGTGGGAGTCTCTACACTCCTGCAATCACTATGATATGACCTCATATTTCAAAGCAAAATTAGTTAAGCCATCTCCATCGCTTCTTCGCCTAAACAGGGCCAGTTAGCGAAGGTGGACGCAAGCACTCGTGCACTTACCGTCCACGGAAGCCAAAGGTCCTGAAGGTTCAGGGCAGACTTCACATCCTCCGCACACAGTGGCACTGAGAGAAATGCTCCCACCGAAACACGGAGGCTGTACCTCATCTCCTCACTAACGTTGAGCACATCTGCAAATGCTGCCCTTTGAGTCCCGCCGCCAGCCACCTGCGGGACAATGCTACCGGCCCTGGGGAACAGGACAAAGCAGACGTGGAAAATATAATGCAAGTCATGCATGATTCAGGACTTTGACCAACTATTCTACCCTTCTCTCCTGCTCCCTGTGCTGAAGAGCGCTGTGCAGGTGCTAGCTGGTAAGAACACAGGGTGACCATCTGTCTGCTTAAATGATTTAGCAAGTAAATCATTACATATCACACCTCGTCAAAGTTACCTAAAACACTTCAGACAGCAGGCACCTGCCCAGACAATTTCAGCTTTCTTTCATTAGGAGTCGGTCATAAATATTTCAACAGGTGACATCTTTTACACTCCTTTAAACATTCAGCTTCCACAGAGCAGCCCAACTCTCCTCATATAGTGCAGCCCAAAGTCAGATGCACTAACCCTAACCCTGGACAAACCAGTGTGTGTTTCACCTGCGCACCAGAGATGCTACCCGGCTGGGAGCAGTGAGTCATGACTCAGTAGGTGGCAGGCGATCGGTCAGAATCTGCAAGGCATTCAGGGATGCAGTGTGGACAGGGTCCTGTCTGCATGTCAGCTCTGTCCCGCTGCCCTTGGGGCGGAGGGGGGGGATAGTTCGAACGCACTCGACATACCAGAAAACAACGACAGCGGTGATTCCTGCCAGAGCCCCTTCCATTCTGATGACGCGCACACGAATGTTTGCCAAGGCATGGCAATAAGGGCTCCGGTGAGCTGATATCTACATTACCCAGTCAGCAAACCCTCCCAGGCTGCTCCCAGCAGTCATCCCGGGTGAGCCTGCATGTCGGACTCCAGCCTCGGCCAATCGCTGTCCGCACGCCAGCTGGCACGCGGGGCACGTGTACTGTAGGTCCCAGTGTCCACGGCAACGCTCTAGACTCTGCACATGTAGAACAGCAGCTGCAAAGAACTGCTTGTTGTTCTACGAACTGAAGATTGAGAGTCGAAGGTGATCCCATCAACAACCAGCAGAGAGATTATATGCAGATATCCTTCAGTGCTGCACTGCTGTGCATTCACTGTTCAAAGAATACAGGGAATAAGGAGATCAGTGCTGTCTGAGCAGTAGTTGTTCGGTAATTGGACAAACTTTTTTGATACCAACTGTTGTTAATCCCTAGATTTTATATACAGAGAGGACACTAACACCACTTGTGTCCATTGTTGTGGGTTCATTGTAAAGGCTGACATGAAAAATCACTCACACCAGAGGAACCTGAGTGCAATTAAGACAAACTGCTCACAAATCTGACTGACCTGGAGTGTTTTAAGAGTTATGCTCCAAATACTTCAAAAGCAACACTGTTAAGACATTAAAGAAACATTTAACGAACAGCTGGTAAAACTTACTACTGGACAGGTGCCACAGGCCGGTAAAAGCGATACACACACATATTTTATTTCAGAATGTTTATTACATTCTTGAGTTACCCAGACATATCGGTTTCCCCATTAGCAGCCAGCACTGTGCCCTCTGCCTGTTTGTACCACCATTACGCATTAAACCAGCAATCTGTAAGCGTGCAGGTCTCACTGCTCCCCATCACTGAAACACAGCATTCCTGCTCTGACAATCTCATCGACACCACATGGGAAAACACTCTGCCTTTGCACACACTGACTCATCCATATGGTTGATTAAATCCACTATGGGGCCAAAAGAGATTATTTGTAACCTGTAAAGTATTATCTATCTTCATATGAGTCTGAACAGTTGGAAAAGTGAAATATAAGAGATGACCCTAAAACATACACTGTGCTCCTCTAGCTGCCTGATAATAACAATTTGCCAGCAATTTAAAGGACTTTGGAAGCTCCAGGTGGAGTGTGCTGGAGAGGAAGTGTGAGATGGCTTTTCCCTGCTTCTCCTACTCTCTCTGTTCCTCACTCCTGCGGGACCTCCTGTCCTGTGGGAACAGCAGGAATGGGCACAGGCAGCACGTCTGCTTTAGTTTAGAACTTAGTCTACAGCCTCTGATGACACACTGGTAGCGCCTGCTGTAGTGGAAGTGATTCTACGAGGGCCTGTGTATGTCAATTATACATGTAGCATCAAGCTAACCAAGGGAGAAAAAGCCTATGTCTTTGATTCAAGCATTTTACCAAGATATACCTGGTGAAAAAAATTATAAAGATTTCTTTTTTTATGTAGTTAATTAAATCTTTTTCTAGACATGGTAGTCACAATGAGACTTGCAAAACCTATTTAGCAAGTCAACTCTGGCCAAGACAAATGTGGCCAGCACACAGAAACCCCCCCTATTGTCTTCACTGGTAGGTCTAAGCTTGTGCAAGTACTCTGGGCTCAATGTATTCTGACAAAAATATTGCTGAGATAACAGAAGGTTTCACCTTAATTCTGACCTCTAACTCAGATCTATTAACTGAGAGTTTGTATAAACTAAAGGGTTTCCTTTTGCTGTGATATCTATGTTATACTTCAGTGGAAGCAAACCCGCAATCTGGCAGGTTTACTGGACGTAGACTAGAGCTCATGAGAACAATGGTTGAATCTGCATCTTCCAAAAACTGGTCCCTAGAGAAAACTGATGTTGCAGAACATACATATGGAGAGAACACTTCTTATATGGTGACACACCTCTTAGTAATTGATTTCAGGTGTTTAATTCAGTCCCGTTGCCACAGGTGAATAAATCCAAGCACCCAGACATGCAGCTTTTACAAACAGTTGTGAATGAACTGGTTGTTCTAAAGAGCTCACTGGATTTGAGAGTGGTACTGTAATAGGACACCACCATTGCAACGAGACAATTCATTAATTTTTTTCTCTTCTAGATACTGCTTGAACAAGTACAAGCAGTATTATCAGAAGTTGGCTGTAGAGTAACTGTAACTGTAGCGTAATAGCTACAGAGTAATAACTGTAGAATAACTGTAGAGTAATTACTGTTGAGTAATAACTGCAGAGTTCCAAACCTCCTCTGGCATAAACATCACGGGTTTACATGACTGAGCAGCTGCATGCAAGCCTTACATCACCGAGTACAATGCCAAGCAATGGAGTGGTGTAAAGTATGCTGTCACTGGACTCTGGAGCAGTGGGAACGTGTTTTGTGCCGTGACGAATCACACTTCTCTATTTGGCAGTCTGACTGATGAGTCTGGCTTTGTCAAATTCCTGGAGAACGATACCTGAGTGACAGCACTGCGCTAACTTTGGTGAAGGAGGGATAATGCCTCTGGGGTCATTTACAAGGGTTGGCCTAGACCCCTTAGTTCCAGTGAAGGAAAATCTTCATCTTTAGCATAGCAAGACATTTTGGACAATTGTATGCTTCAAACTTTGTGAGAACAGTTTGGAGAAGACCCTTCTGTGCCAGCATAACTGTGCCCCACAACACAAAACAATGTCCATAAAGGCCTGGCTGGATGAGATGAGAACTTGACTGGCCTGTACAGAATCCTGACCACAGAGTCCTGACCTCCCCACCTTTGGGATGAACTAGAACATAGATTGAGCCAGGTCCTCTCATCCAATGTCAATTTCTGACCTCACAAATTCTTTTCTGGATTAATGGGCAAAAGTTCCCACAGCCACACTCTAAGACCTTGCAGAAAGCCTTCCCAGAAGAGTGTAAGCAGTTAGAACTGCCAGGGTGGACCAACTCCATTTTAATGCCTATGGATTTAGAATTAAATTTCATAAATTACTGTAGGTGTAATGTGTAGATGTTCCAATACTTTTTGTCCACTTTTGTATTTTTATTACAATGAGTGATTCACAACAAATTATATAGATTAGATTTCTTTTAAACATTTTGTTAACAGTTTTCACTAAAGCAGTTTTCAAATGAATCGATATTTTGAACGCTCTTAACCATCACATTTCACACAGTTCTACAGAATCGTGGATTCAGCGATTTATGTAGAATGTATGCAAATACGTTTAATAATTTAATGTACCTTACCATGAATCTATATTTATAGCCTGTATAGATCCGCTTTCGTATTACTGCACCTTCTGTAGTAGACGGATGTTAAGAAAAATCTTTCCGTAACATTAATGTGCGTGCACATATTAGAGCGGTATCCTGAAAGCGAGTTTACCGAACCTTGAACAACCTTCGCTCGCTGAAATTCTAGCCGGCTGGAAGCGATAACAGGATACGCCGGGTCGAGTTAGGTCAACTCAGAGTTCAAGGTTAAGTTTAAGGTTTGGCAAATCCGCTTTCTGGAATATCACTTTGACAGTCTACGTCTATCACGCATACATACAAGACACCACTCTCGGCAGAGCATAGATAGCTCTTAATGTTTCTTAAACTTCAAAATCTGATAAGAACATGTTTGCGGATCATTGTGGTCGCGGCGACTTTAACAATCCCATAATGCCTTGCCAACTTTATAGTGAAAACAAACCCACTAGCTATGATGTAGGTAAATAAACTGGACTTGCAGAAGACCCGTGTTTTTGAACCGGACGTAACAACATAAAATGAAGTTTCATCGATCTCATATCAAGCCAATACGTGTCTGAAGCCATTAATCTATCTGGAATAGCTTTACAGCTATATATCTAAAAGTGTTTGGGCCCTGTGAGTAAGGCTGTAATTGCTAGCTAGCAAGTTATTTACATTAACTAGCTAACCAAGCTAGCTAATAAGCTAACTGATAACCACTTATAATGAATGTAGCTAAACATACATTAACAATTAACATATATTAACAAGCTGTGAACATATTTTAACAACTTTCAAGTAGTAGAATTAACGTAGAATACCCTAATAGATATAAACTAAAGCAATTGCCTACTAGCTAGCTAGCACGATAGGGTTATTATTACCATGACAACCCGAAAGAGGAAGTTACCCTCAACTTCCAAAGTTTGCGATCAGTTAAATTGTGTGTCCGAGCGATTAGAGCGCCGTGCAACACATCTGGAAGGAGGGGACAGAGACGAGACCAAAGACCAAGAAGACATCCGCAGTCAGTACTTTGCCACTAAAGATGCAAACGGGGCCAGGTTAAGATACGACTTCTTTAACCAGCCCTGTGTTGATTTAGCCAAAGCGTTTCTCGGCAAGGTAAGAATTAGGTTAATTACCATGAAGTATTACTATTATTATTACTATTATTATGCATTATAATTAGGCAGCATCGTTGTGGTAGTTCAACAATATCGTTCTTTTGAGCAAAAGAAGCAAAAGAAAATGTAAGATATTTAAACTATTGGTCAACCATGAACTACTAGACAAACGTTAGACAACACAGTAATAAACGAGGGCACACACTGTTCTGTAAACTGAAGCTTATGGTCTTCTTTATAGTTTTCAGCCTCACATGTCCAATACGCTGCTGTATTATGGTAGGGAGAAGTGACACGCTGTAGACGCCTGTACGGTATAAATTCCAAAATGCACCGCGTCCCGTTTAAGTAGCCTTGGATCAACTGCCACAAAATGGCTCGCCAATTTGGAGGAAGAACTTGTGGGCAGACTCGTAAGCCCAAGATGTTCCCGTTTCCATTTACAGGAGTCATTAAAAAATCACAAAGCTGCTAAGGAAAGCGTTTAGGCCACTTATCCTGAAATGCCAAATGAATTAGTAATCAGTTGCAAAACGCATAGTTTCCAATGTGGTTGTTTTCGTGAGCATGTTTTTGTTTTTACGTGAAGATGACCAGGAACTGTGACGAGTAGGAAAGCATTTATTTGTTAAGCGCATCTGTAAAATATACACACTGTTTACAACCCTCAGCCCTACACATGACCATGTATCATGCATTCCTGCTACCTGCAGTAGGATGAGGAGGAGTTGCTCGTGACCACAGTACACTCCACCCAGTTCATTACATGCACATCTACTACACAAAAGAGTGCCTTTGTTCTGATTTCATATCTGAGTGGTCTCACACACACACACACACACACACACACACACACAACTTGCAACAAAGTCATACCTTTGTTGTGGCATTATCGAAAAGGTTAAGTCCATGAGCCTTTCTCAAATTTGGTAACACATGAATATTTACCCATTAAAAGTAATACTTTTTTAAGTTTCATTGTAATGATTATCAGAGGTTTAGTTTGGTGTCACACGATGTACACAGTATATTGTCATACTGAAAAACACATTAAGGCTGAAAAGGTCAAAAGTGGCATAAAAAGACTGCAGCTGCTACAGAAATGTCCAATGGCAAATTTAACATTATTTATTTATTTATTATATATAACTTCTCACTATGATGACTGATTGATAAACAGTAGCTGGTGTAAACTTCACACTTTTGTCACACATGCACCACCTGCTGGCCAAATCATAGTTTTGGATATTTTTTGAGAGTACTGGGTGGAGCACTTTATTGGAACAAATAACTGTTTATGTGTGTGTGTAAGGTGCTGGTTCGGCGACACTCTGATGGCACGGAGGTGAGAGGTCGAGTGGTGGAGACAGAGGCCTATTTGGGCGGTGAGGACAAGGCTTCGCACTCTGCTGGCGGCAAACGCACAGAGAGAAACACCGCCATGTTTATGAAGCCTGGAACCATCTACGTCTACCCCATCTACGGCATCTACCTGTGCATGAACGTCTCCAGCCAGGGTGAGGGCTTGCTGATCGCCCAGTTCCACAGAAGCAGGGATCGCACTAATCCAGTGGCTACATCCAGCCAAGGACGGCGTGGGCGCCTGGGTTTGCAGCGCTGTTTTCTTCAGCCGTTTTAGATTAAAGGGCATGTTGGAGCAATAGCTGAAGTACTTCTACACCAGTATTGGACAAAAGAGGTGTACGAGCCCAGAGCAAAAAGAGACAACCACTGTAACTGGTGTGTGTGTGTGTGTGTGTGTGTGTGTGTGTGTGTGTGTGTGTGTGTGTGTGTAGGGGAGGGGGCAGCAGTGCTGTTGCGCTCCCTGGAGCCCCTCCAGGGGCAGGAGTCCATGCGAAGGCTGCGTGCAGCCCGGCGGAGGGAGGGAGCTCGGACCCTGAAGGACAAGGAGCTCTGTAATGGCCCCTCCAAGCTGTGCCAGGCCTTGGACGTGCAGCGCTGCTTCGACCGCAGGGACCTGAGCACAGATGCCGAGGTTTGGCTGGAGGCCGACTCCACCAGCGCCACGCCGGGGGACGGAGAGGTGGTGGCGGCCCCCCGAATCGGTGTCGAGTCCCACGGAGAGTGGGCCGCCAAGCCGCTGCGCTTCTACCTGCACCGTCATCCCTGCGTGAGCGTGGTGGACAGGCAGGCAGAGAGGGAGCGGGCGGCGCTTGCAGAGTCGGATGGGCAGCCACCTACAGCCCTGTCAGTCCTGCACTCTTCCTGATGTTCTGGTTCTGTTTCCACAATCAGAGCAGCTCACTTTTACAGAGACTTCACTGCAGAAGCCAAAAAAGTCAGTTTCTCCTAATAAACATCTGTGTCTGAATCCATGTTTTGAGCTCAGTGATTTTGCAGATGTTTTGAAGATGCTACCTAGCTTCAAAGCCAAACCTACGCTACAACCAAAACTCAGCATTTCTAAATCATCCAGTCTTGTGCTGTTCTGCGTGTTCTGGTTTTGTCCAGGGAAGCTTCGGTTTGGAACGATCGTTACAGGGTTATTCTATGGTCCTTCATGCTTGACAGAGTGATGCTTCACAATGGGGATAAAGTCCCTGTCCTCACATAGGAAATACCAGAGTGATCGAACCAACCATCTACAGCCTTCCACTGATGCATAGCACAGCAGGGCCTGTGAATGACACAGTGATTCAGTGTTAACAAATAGACTATTATTTAATATTACAGAAGCAGGTTTGAGACAATTATTTAAAAGTATTTTAACTCATAGCTGTGTACAGTATTATTGGCCATATCTTTTTGGATGTTTCACAGTTTAAAAACATATACTAGTTCATTCTTTGTCAGTGCAGCATGCTAGTCTGTCTGGGTATCGTTAAAGCTCTTGGGTAAACAGCACCACTGTCAGCGTCCGTCTTTATATCACCAGGTCCGGTGTGAAGCTTTGGTTTGGTACGACACACTTGGTTCCTCTCACTCTGGTGGTGACTGGTACAGGGAGATGATGGGGTCCTCATGGTTGGTAACCACTAAAACGCTGTGGAACTTGTCGAGGAGGGTCTTCAGATGGGAGCGCCGCATGTTCTCGTTGAACATTATCTCTTCCAGATGGTGGTGGCCTCTGAAGTAGTGTAGTAACCTGTGGGAGGTGGTGATCGGGGTTTAATGGAACACCTTCATGGCTAACATTCAGTGGAAGGCTCACAGAAGACTCACAATTTGACAAGACTAAGATTCTTATTCCTTTAAAATAACTCCAGTATGCGAGATGAAAGACAGCATAAGGAAGTCAAAAACGCATGAGCGAATGAGCTGGTTCCCGTCATCTACCTTACCTCCAGTCATGGGAGGGTCGCTCACGTTACCTGGCAAACATGCGGAGGTCCTCGGGGTTCTGCGCTGCAGGCACGGCGAGGATGGCCTGCCGCTCGTGCTCCGCCAGGCTGGCCAGCAGCGTCTCCGTCATCCTCTTACTGAGCGGAGAATCGGCGCCCGGCAACAGCTCTGCACTGGAATTATCCATGCTGGGGCTGGTCAGAGTCATGTCATCGCTACTGGCTAGAGAGAGGGAGAGGATGAGGACAGGAGAGGGAGAGAAAGGGTCAGATTAGGCTGGTCCTGATGGTCCGAGCATCTGAGGTGAGCGCTGTTGTCGAGGGGACGTACTCGGGGAGCCGAAGCTGAGAGCGGCGGGCGTGCTCAGGCTCCGGGCGGCCGGGCGGCCCGTCAGCGCCGGCTCCTCGGCCCGTGGACATGCCTGCTCTTCGCTGGGCGAAACCAGCAGACACACGTAGGTGTGCAACTGGATCAGCAGCCGCCGCTGCAGCATCCAGACCACCATCTGGATCAGCTGGGCCTGGGCCGCAACACGCCCATATATGTATATCAACACACACACACACACACACACACACACACACAGCATGTTATAGGCTTTCATGGGTCACTGAAGGAGAGTCACTTGTTGCTTGTTATCTCACTGTTATGTTTTTCAGCAGTTGTGCTTTTATTTCCATCTTACAGTAAGACTTAATGCTGTTTGTGGTGGTGCACTGAAGGATTTAAATGTCATTATTTTCCATTAATGCATCCCACACATCTGGAGATTACTAAAAATGGAGAGAGAGAGAGAGAGAGAGAGAGAGAGAGAGAGAGAGAGAGAGAGAGAGGGAGGGCTTCAGGTCTGAGTTTCGTTACCAACCTCACCCCTCCTTCTACACAAGCTGTTCACTGGTTGCAGCAGTGCAGGACCACACTGAACCTCACACTGAACCTCACACTGAACCTCACACTGGGGGTCTATAGCAAGGCACTGGTGCATATGAGCACAGCTACTCTTCATTAAAGCTCTCAGACAAGGACTCTCGAGGAGGAATGGAACATGACGGAGTCCTTTACAGCACTGACCTCATGCACAGGTGCGTCCAGAGGGTTCCGGAACTCTGACAGAGACACAGGTAAAGAGAACTTTGCTAACATGGACGGCAGGTCGTGGCCTGAAAACTGTTGGGAAAACTGCTTCGCCAGTGTGGAGTACCTAGGACGAGACGTCAGAGTTCATGCAAAGATTTCTGAGAGGCACAGGTGCTGAATAATTTTAACAATCTGTGAGGGTAGAAATAAGTAGTTCGGACTATTTTAAATGTTAAAGATGGAAAATTTTCTGTATGGAAGACTGACTGAAGATGTTTGTGAGAGCAGGACAGACTCACAGACAGATGTTGGCGTGCGGAGACAGCATGTAAACATTGTTCTCACACAGCGGATACACGATGATGGCTTTACCCCAGTAAACCAAATGAGCAGCTATCTGAAAGACCTGTGGGGGCAGCAGAGAGCCAATTAAAAGTGCACCAAAGCATGAACTACGATATAGGGTTAGCGATCTACAAAACAATATAACAAACCAGTCCATAAAAAAAAATAAAAGATATAAGTCAATAAAAAAAAATTAAAGATACATCTACAATAATTTAGGTTTCTAAAAATCATCTTATGCTTTTTATTTTCTAATTTTCCCACACCAGTGCTAGAAAAATAAATCGGAAGTAGTGTTCAGTATCATTTCTGACACAGAGTATAATGTAGATCATGGTTATCATAGTCCACTCCTGGAGATCTAGCGCCCTGGAGAGCTACTTTGGTGTAGGGTTTAGATCCAACCTTAATCTAATGCACCTCTTAGCTCTTCTATTAAGATGCTGCTGAAGTGCTGGATTAACTGGCTCTGGTGTGCTGGATTAGGGTTGTCCAGACTTGGACACCCCATGCAATAGATAGTTTACAAAGTACCTGCAAAAATCAACATGGACTGAGTATCAGCTGTACAGAACACTTGACCGATTTGTTAACTTCGGTAAATCCATGTCCACTAGGTGGCAGTACAAGACTGATTATCGCATTCTCAAACGTGACGTTTTAGGGCTGCGAAAGATACTGGATGGGGGCTTTTAATGTTGTCAGAGTATTTGAAGGGCTCTTCAATGTCAGCTTCAGCATATGATAAGAAGTTCAATAAATGAACAAACAAAAATGTGCAAGAGGAATAATAATACTTAAGACTTATATCATTATTTCAGTGATCCAGAGACTTTTACACAATGGCAGAGAACCACGTGCAAATAAATGGGAGGATAATTAGTGATCTAAGCCAGTTCTTTTTAATGGGGCTTTAGGTAGACAAGTTTCAACAGCTGCTGTCAGGACAGGCTCGAGAGAGATGGTAGTGGTGACGAAAACGCGAAATACGAAAAATGAGGAAAATACTAGATACGGATTAAATACCGGTGACGTCACCAGGACACAGACAAACGGTTTGTGCCAGGGTTGACCAAAAAGACCATCAGCCGTGATCCGTGTGTTTACGGCAGAAAGGTGAGAGTGACCTGCAAAAGGGCCAGGTCCGCGTCCTGCGCTAGCTGCTGCAGGTTCTTCATGGCCGAGCAGATCTTGACGAGTCGCACCAGCGCGGGAGAGCAGTCGAGCGGGAGCTCAGCCAGCAACGCCTTCTCGCTGTCCAGCAGCAGCAGTGCGTGATACGGCCTGCAGGGGGCAGCAGTCCATACTTACAACACAGCGTGGCCCCACTTCTGTACAGTTTTTATATTACTTTATATTAAATAATTTTATATAATTTTACATTAACTGCTGTACATCCTATGTTAGTTAGAAAGTTGCCATATAAATAAAACCACATATTGGTTGGTACAGTCTGGTGGGTAACAGTGCAACCTTTTGGGGGGGGGGGGGTCATTTCCAATCTTGGTAAGTGCTCCAAGAGTCCATGGGTGAGATTCCTCATCTAATGACTGAAAATTGTAGGAATGTCTGCTAAATGAAACTAAATGCAGAAAATAACTTCTGCAATGGATGGTACTAGTAGTGTTTAATCCTAGCTTCAGAAAACCCTGTGTAGTTGTATTTTGCCACTCTAACACACTCAAATCACCTTATATGTGAGTGGCTCGTTAACAACTCACTGACTTTAATGAATCCAACGTGGAAGAGCAAGAAGAGTCTGAAACCCTACACTAACGCTGCCAGTGAGAGCAGCGTCAGGCGCTGAGGATCTCTCTGAGCACACCGTGCATCTCACCGGATGGCTTTGAGGCTCTGCTCCAGGGCCTCGGGTGGGATGTGCTTCTGTCCAACATGGTGGATCTTGTGGGGTAGACAGAAACTGACCTCCAGCCAGTTGTTGATGTGAAGTCGCACCACTCCGGTAGTGCAGAGGCTGAGGGCGACAGTCGATTAATCGCTCACACAAATCTCAAAAGGACCTGCTCACCACCCACATGCCACTGGTCTACTACCTCCCTCTCTGACATGAACAGAACAGTTTCTGGAGGGAAGACGGTCATTTTAGAAGTGTAACGGAGGTGTGATGTGACGGAGGTGTGATCTTAGAGGTGTAACGGAGCACGCACCTGTCGTAGGCTTCTTTCAGGTCATGTTAGACGTGTGACGGAGGTGTGGTGTTTGGGGTGTAACGGAGCACGCACCTGTCGTAGGCTTCTTTCAGGTCATGTTAGACGTGTGACGGAGGTGTGATGTGACAGAGGTGTGGTGTTTGGGGTGTAACAGAGCACGCACCTGTCGTAGGCTTCTTTCAGGTCCCTCGCCAGTTTACACTTGGGAAGGATGTGATGAAAGGATGACTGTGGAGCTGAAAACAACAAATGTAACGTCAGAATTTCAAATGTAACGTCAGAATTTCAAATGTCCACAAATTCCCCAAGGGACTGCAGTTTCACCTGGAATAAAGTTCAATAAAGTTCAATAAAGTCCATAAAGTTAATAATAAAGTTTTTTAGTCCCATTATCCTAATTTCTTTCACACTTTCAGGTCATGTTGGCGTGGAGGTGGTGGAGGAGCGCGTGGAGGTGGTGGAGGAGAGTGTGTGGAGGTGGTGGAGGAGCGCGTGGAGGTGGTGGAGGAGAGTGTGTGGAGGTGGTGGAGGAGAGTGTGTGGAGGTGGTGGAGGAGCGCGTGGAGGTGGTGGAGGAGCGCGTGGAGGTGGTGGAGGAGTGCGTGGAGGTGGTGGGGGAGAGCGTGGAGGTGGTGGAGGAGAGTGTGTGGAGGTGGTGGAGGAGAGTGTGTGGAGGTGGTGGGGGAGAGCGCGTGGAGGTGGTGGGGGAGAGCGTGGAGGTGGTGGAGGAGAGCGTGGAGGTGGTGGGCGGCGTCGGGGGTTCAGGGCGGTGGAAGCACTCACTCTCGGCGGCGGTGGTGACCTCGTCCTGCAGGGCCAGCATCAGTTTTGCCTCCCTGGTGAGGTACTGGCAGCGGCGCTCCTCGTGCTGCAGGGCCACAGCCACACGCCTCGACAGTGTGTGCATGCAACTGATCACAGACGGCTCTGCGTTCGCCTGCAGGGGGCATCAGAGAGACGGAGGGAGGGAGGGAGGGAATGTGTGAGTGAGGCACACAATAAAGTTCTCTTTATCTCTATATCTCTCGCTTCCCTTTGTGTGTGTGAGTTCATGGAAGGAGGTCATGGAAGGACAGTGTAAGTAAGTAACAATATTCAAGCCTGTCTAGAAGTGATGAAGCTGACATCCTGTTTCTATGGGAACCTAGTGCATTACACTACAGCTTTACACTGCACTCACTCCCTGGAACCTTGTTCACATATATAATGCAGATTTATCAACACTCACATATGTAATCCAGAATTATCAACACATGCATTTGAAAGTGCAGCTGTTCAGGCGTAAAAGAAAAAGTACTGATAGAAAATACTTTCTGATAGAAAGTGTCAAAGTATTGTGAGTATTGTGTATGGTAAAAGTATTGTGTAGGTAATTAATTTTAATTAAAAAGTAATTATGAATCACACTATAAAAGCATACAAATGTATTAACTGCATCAACATCTGAGTAAATCAGTGAGATTGAGGACAGCTATATACACAATATATCTATCATACAATATATCCATCACACATTCAGAATATTAATAAAACTAAAAACTAAAGGATCCAAGAACCACATTTATTATCCTTATTCAAATTAAAATATGTATAAGTTAATGGTGTTTTTTTAATTATTCAAGACAAAATGCTTCAACCTAATTTAAAATGATATGTGATACAATAATAAATGACTAATTATTAATTAGTTTATATTATTAATATGTTATGGTCCCACAGTATCTGTGCATTAGAGTAGTAGGAGTATATTTTTCTGAATATGCAACATTATGTGTATTCCTTTATACAAAAAATATATAGTACAGGAATTCATTAAAAACATGTATTTGTAAATGCACCAAATGCATCAAAATAAAATCCAGAATAAACTCTCATTAACTGCTAGTGCAGTGCTGGGGTATTTTTGCCGAGTCATGGATCCAGGGTTTAGGTGTGACAGGGTGGTGAGCTCCTGCAGCCACCTGATAGAGGCATGACTGGGCAGTCTGTACTGCTGAGTCATGGTGCCAGAGTGGGCGGGGCTGAGGGTCGGGCGATCTGACTCAGCACTGAAGGCAGGCCCTCCCCATGCGCTGTCTGTCTGATAGACCGCATGCTCTTTATCATCACAGAAAACTCCCTTTCTAGGAAAACACACTTCTGCGATCAGGTTAACCCTGAAAACAGCTGATTCACTTTAACCGTTACTCTGCTGATTAAGTAATGTAATGTTAATGAGATAATAATGTTAAAGTCTTGCATTATTTCATGATACAAACACATAGCACATGCACAGAGGTGGTTAGAGTTGCAAGTAACCTAAAACACTACATCTGTCAGCAAAGGAACTGAGCTTTTTAGACACTATTAAATATATTGTTTAACTTTTCATACTTTTCATTTCAAACATATGAGCCTGAACAAAGCAGTCCAGGTGCTATGACGACATTAAAATGAACCAGAGAAAAGGAATTCTTAATCAGATGGGAATGACAAACATAACTGAGTAAATTAAGCAGATTATATTTACTTCCATCATGATTACTCAGAAAAGCACAAACCCATCAGAACATGACTTAAGTATAATGAATAAACACCCTCATCTGGGTGCACTGGCTCATGCTCTTGATGGTAGTGAACAAAAGCTGAGATGTGCAAGCAGCACGTGGCAGTAGGAAACAGAGACATGTCCTGAGTTCTCACCCTTAATGCAAACACCACACTGAACAAGATCATGGTGGGCATCTCTCTCTTGGGAGAAGGGTCTGTCTTGGACACCTATGCAAAGACAACACATCAGGTTATATACGTTTTTTCCACACTACTGTAAATAAAAAAATTCAGTGATGAGGTACAGACACCAACATTTACACACCCCACCCAACAAACAACAGCATAAACAAACAAACAAAAAAATAAAACATCAGGCCTCATGCATAGACAGAAAAGGGTCAGTGTGTGATGCTCTGTATAACAAGGCAGAGGGTTATAAAGGGTCAGTTTATGCCCCAAACAGTGGGTTCTACTGACTTTTAAAATATTTTAATATTTATTTTCATCTGCTTTGTTTTTAATGAGTTTTCATCTCTGTTTCCTGTTGTCTGATGGTGCCCCAGAACTCCAGCAGTTATGGGAACGTGAGACTGCACCATGGCAAAACCGACTGCTGCAAGGGACTGTGGGAAAGCGAGTTTTCAGCTCAGAAGCCCCTCACAGCGCAGAGAGCTCAGCAAACCTGTACATTGTGTCTCATATTGCTCAAGCAAATGGTATTTGTGGCACATTTTCAGTACTGGTAACAAAGGCCACAAAGCCTCCCTACTGCACGAAGCGGCTGTGCCACTAGATGGTGCTATGCTCATCTGAGACTGTGAACAGTCATATCTTTCATTTCAATTCGGTTTATCCTCTTATCTGTGCATGCATAATACGTTTCTCAATGCTCTAAATATAGAAAACACAATGTTAAAAGCAGATTAAAAACAGTTTATGCACTGCTTGACCAAATGTCACAAATTATAGTACTATAGTATTAATTATGTATTTAATAGACCTTAGTGTTCTGAACACCTACCAAGTGGAGCTTTTGGGCTAAAAGCTAATCTTGGGCCTTATCTTCCACTGATCTAATGATAAGCTTTGAGACTTAAGAAGTTAAGATGACATTACTAGCAAGGAGCTTTCTTATTTTTAAATGAATTAATGTATTTATTTAACACTTAATTTACTAATTAGTTAATTGTTTCATCATAACTAATTATTAACCCAATTAACCAATTAAACATTAATGTATTCATATTAACGAATATTATTTGACCAACTATTCTCATCAATGTCCCACCTGAATGGTGTGTGGAGGCTGCAGCAGGGTGGGGTGTCCAATGAAGCGGACATTGTCGATCTTCAGCTCAAACTTTTTGCCACACATGTCTGACTTGGTGGCCAAGATGGTAGCGAGAATAATATCAGAGAATCTTTAAGGAGGAAAAGGAGGAATAAAGCAATGAGAACTCAGTGAACCACAGCACCGAGCAGCGGACCACCTTAGATTAATTTCCCAGTGATCAATTTGTGTTTGATTGTTTTCCATGAGCCAAAACTACTTAGTACTAGAGTTTATGGATCCCAACCCATTACTAGTGAAAATGGAGATGGGCGACAAGTTGAAGAACCGGCCTCAGACTGACAGAAGCTTGAAGAAACCTTCATCAGAGCCTCTGGCAGAAAGGAGGTCTTGAAGAAACCTTCATCAGAGCCTCTGGCAGAGAAGAGGTCTGACTCTGCTCATGCCCTAGACTATGGTCTTTCAAGGAAACTCAATTAAGCAGTTAGTCAGTCAATCACTTAATTAACCAACTAATCACTGCTCAATTAAGCTGCGAGTAAAACTCCACCCAGCCACAAAAAAGCCCCATGGTGCAAAACTAAAAAGGCAATAGAAACGGGCCTTTAGCTTAGATGGGTGAAGAGATTGTCCCACCATGAGAAATGAATAGAAAGTGAAAGTGGTGAGACTGGCACTGGCGGGACATGAGCCTTTCCTTTTCCACCTCTCAGCTGATCGATGGAACATTCTGCTCTCACTGCTATAATCTTCATTATGATCAATCACAGTGGCAAGAGTGTAAATTTGTGCAGAACGGGAATTACTGGCAGATCTCTTATTGATACTTCACTGAGCACAGAAAGTCACCCTGTTCATTTAAACCGTGATTCATATCAATTGTCACTGTACATCAAAGAATTGTGATCTCAGGAATTACCCTTTGGTTGGTTTTGCATACGACACACAAAACAAGACGTTTGCTGCGCACATACATGCGAAACAAAACAATGACAGGTAGGAAAGGTCAATAAAGACAGAGTGTTCTAAAAAAAAAAGGAATAGGTGCTTTAGAATAGTTTTCATCTTACCCTGCTACCAACCGTTCATCAGTTAGTGGAGTTTGTTCTCTGAAATGGGAATATGGCCATAAAAGAAATAAAGAAAACAAAGAGAAGCAGCAGACAGAATGAACCAAACCAAGAAAACAAAACCAAAAAAAATCACGTTTTCAAAGGACTTGACAAGCATCCATAAAACTGAACAAACTAAACACAGACGTTCTGTAGATGTGCTAACCCTAACCCTAGAGCTTGATTCATGGTTTACACTTATAACACGTCTCTCTTTCCACAGACATCTTATTCTACATCTGCCTGTTGGACATACACTTCTTACAAACTAGAAGTTTCTATGCAACCACAAAGAGGGAAAAAAAAAAAGATCCTTTTAACTGGATTGTATTTTTCCCCACTACTGTTCCACTACTTGATCTCAAATGACAATGGGAACAGTATTACCTTATATATTCATGACAGAATAACATTATGTATTCATAAATTGAAGAATTAATTCAATTTGTTCAGTTGATTTTGGAGACATATAGGTCAAACCTGCCAACATATTCATGAATGATTAGGTCATGTCTCACTAGTATTCCTCCCTTATCCAGTTCACCCTGAGTAATGACCTTTCAACCCTAGACCATCTGAACTGTTGAGCATTTGAGACAAAACATATTGTACAATGTTAAACATTTTAAGATTTATTTTCAGTTTTAAAATGTATAACATGCAGCCAATATACACAAGCTGCAGTCTTAACAAGCTGCTTTCGAATCCATCAACTCTAAGAGAGAAAAAGCACCTGATAAACATTTAATGAATATAAATTATGTATTGAATTGTTAAGAGAATTTGCAACTATGCAGCTATGTAACATATGTGAATGTAAACAAAAGTTTTCGGTCTATATTAAATACTTTTCCCACTTTTGGTCACAAACATAACAACCACACAAGGATTTCAAAATGTTTGCATTGTCCACTTCATGGTTATTGTTACATCTTCATTGTTTGCCATTTCTTACTATTCTTACTAGAGGTAGAAATTTAATTTTGAGCTTTTAGGAACTAAACAAATGTGTACTTGAATGTTATTTTCTTGTTTTGTTATAACAAAAACTGATCTGTTAGTTTTACATCTACTTATCCTCTAGACTGCAAGTCCTAAACAAACAGAGCTACACTGAGACAAAAAACTCAGAAGCTGCATACAGTGCAAAAGTTTCATTCACACTGATGTTAGCACAGCCTCACTGCTGCTGAAGGACTAGGCAACAGAGGCAGGAAATACACGTAGGAGAGGGAACAGTTTGTGATCACTACCTGAGGTAGACTTTTCTCATAATGCATGGCTATGACAAACATCCTTCCCCTGCCTGTTTTCAAGGTTTTAGACAATAATTCCAGTTGTGGATAGTTAAAACTTTGACTGACATCATTACATCACTCAGCCTAAATTTTACATATTTAAAGTAATAACCAAGTAATAATTATGTGCTTATCTGAGAGCATATGCTGAAGGAATTTCATTCAATGCATAACTTACTAATAGCTGTTTTTTTTTCTCATCACCAAGGCAACAAGCACCTCTGGTCTTATTACACACCAGTAAATAGATGGTCAGTCAAAACGAGTTACTACTGGCATGTGACACACTACCAATCACAGTAGTATTTCTGATGTGTACAATACCTAAGATGAAGTACAATATGTGCAGTTCAGGCACCTCTAAACATCCTGAATATAAATGTAAAAAGAGATCAGTCATGTTTACAACCACATCTTCAGAACCTTCGCATAGGCCCATTCTTATCAAAGCAGCGCCAGTTAAATGTCAGTTTGCACATTACCTGGAGTCCCCATCCGGGTCCTCTGTGACATCATTCGTGGAACCCAGCACGTATGGACTTCGCTGTTTTGCTTGAGAACAGCATAAATAACTGGTTTATAACCCATCAATACACTCTTATTTTCATTCGGTAAATGTTAATTTCATGCACGTCATGCAAGATGAGTATTATTCTTGTTTTAAAATCATCATTCTGTATTACACGGCTCTGATGAGACGATTTCAGCATTTAACTACATTAAAGATGTGGTTGCAATTTCCATGAAACAGTTGGCCTATGTATCAATTAAAAATATGAAATGGATGTTTGCACTGCTGAGGAGGAAGACGTTTTAAACTAAATCGTCTGTTTAAGATGGCACTTACTTGTAGCTGATGCGGTGTTTTCGGAAACGTTCAGAAATGGATAACGAAAAAGCAGTTTGTTTCCCCGGCTCCCTGAACTAACCAGAATTACACTTATAGGACTATTTTTTTCTCCATTTTTATGATGGTTGGTGCCTGGTTTCTTGGGAAATGGCGTGGTGTCTAAATCTACGGAGGACTGTTTGAACATAGTAGCTAGCCAGCTAACGTTATATATGTCTTGTATGCAATCGGCCTACAAATCAGTTTGTGATGCAGCTAAGCAACCATTTGGGAACTATCAGGCTTTTAGTGTTAATGATAATTTTAGTCATTTCTCGACGTTCGCCGCTAATATTAACCTAAATTGTCAAGGTAAGCTAGATAACCACCTAACGTAGTCACTCAACAGATACTGTATCCCAAAAGATAAAGTAGCTAGCTAACCTAAAGGCGTTAACACACATGAAACCGGAATAAGTCAAACGGAATGGCTAATACCAGGAGACAGTAGTAAATAGCTACCTAGTTAGATTGTATGGTCTTTGAGCAAACGTTTAGCAAGCTATGAAAGCCATAGTCCATATGCTAGCTAGCTATGTTACCTTGCTACATTTCAAGCAGTGTACAGTAATTTGACCATCATAGTAACAACACCATATCTAGGCAAATCATTAGCTACTAACAAGACGTCAAATTAGCACGTCCAAGAAATCACCTTAACTCTTACACGTTTTAATTTCTGAAGCCGTTGTCCTTACATGCCTAACTAGTAGCCTGCGTTATCTTTCCATTGCTAATTGTTTTGAGTAACACTGTACCATGACGTAGGAATCAATAGCACTAAGATTTAGTGTTCCGCTCTCTAAAAATCACTTATAACACGCAAACATAAATAATAAAACTATGGTCCAATAACATATAGTGCAATTATCTTTAATTTAAATAATAGATCATTATAATATAATTATATTTTTAAACAATTATCTATATTTAAATAATTTCGAAGTACATTAATATGCATCTAGAATACAATATGTGCATACATTAGCCTGTATAAATTTGTGCTGTATGTAAGGATACGAGATGGAGGGCGGATCAGTACAGGATGTTTTGACTTTATTGCCCAAATGATATCCAGAAACACTTTTCAAGTTAAATTGTTTAAAGCCATGTGCAAGATGGAGGCATTTTTATGTTTTGTATTGTGATGGAGGGAAAGTTTATTTTCTCTTTTATGTTGTAAGAACAGGTTGTAGAGTATGTGAAGTACTGTATTGAATTATAAGGTATTACATTTTTTATTTCTCTCTCTGGTCCTGTTCACAACTAGCAGTAACAAACATCCTACGCAGATCTTAAGTGATCAGCATTAAGTGGGGACATTTCAGAGGTGCACTGTAATCTGATCACTTAAACCAATTTTGAGGTGATCGCATCAGGCCAATAAAAACTATATTCGCTGCTAGTGTCCAGTGAAGCGAGATGTTTAATTTCTACCGTGAGGACAGTGCATCAGATTCCTGAGGCATTTCTGCCTAAAAACAAACGCAATGCAAAAGTGATGTAGCAAATGTGCTCCACACTTTCCTCAACGATAAACATGTAAGAAAACCAATCACAAGTGATAATTAGAGATGCATCAAGTGTAAAGGTGTAGACACATCCTATTCCCATAAGAAACATCCTATACCTTTGACTGTTCTGTTGGTTGAAATTTCCAATATTGGTTGGTATCTGTTGGTTGATTAATTGCCAATATTGTGGACCACCAGCAAGATCAGCAGCCAATTTCCGTCGGCATCCGTCAGTCTCGAAAGACTATGGATTCACACTTTGGGTAGGTGTTTTGGAACAGCATCGATTGTGGCTAAACAGCCCGATCCTGGAATGACAGTCCCTTCCACATGTAGAAAGGAGATGTAGGCAGATATAGTCAGTGGCTGGTTGATCACTCAGGAAATGAGCCTTCTGTCTGACTCTCTTCTCCTCCAGCTGCTGCTGTACATCATGGTGGACGTTTTGGCAATGCGTTTGCTTAATCTGGAGTCCAGAGAAATTGTGTCGGAAATGGTAGAGCCTAGTTAAACAACTTTCAGTTCATGATCAGAGATGATGATACTGGGAGGTGATTCCACGTCCTGACTCATGACTTGCATTTCCTTCAGGCTGATGGTGAGTCCGAAATCTTGACAGGTTTTAGGATCAAGGAGTATCTGTAAGTCCTTGCTGGAATGGGTAGCGATAGCTGCATCGTCAGCGAACAAAAAATAACGCAACCCTTTTAGCTGAACTTATGGACTTCACCTTGAGCTGCGAGAGGTTGAAGAGCTTTCCATCTGATCTACTCCAGAGATAGATACCTTCAGTTGCAGTCCTGAAAGCGTACTTTACCAGAACAACGATGAAGATACCAAACATGGTCGGGGCAAGGACGTAGCCTTGCATCACACCGCTTCAGATCGTAAACGGGTGTGAAATTGATCCATCGAAGATGACAGTGCCTTGCATATTCTCGTGGAATGATCAAATGATGCTAAGTAGTCTAGATGGACATTCAATCTAAGTAGTCTAGATGGACATTCAATCTAAGTAGTCTAGATGGACATTCAATCTAAGTAGTCTAGATGGACATTCAA
>JAOYMR010000004.1:8371900-8402589 GCA_025802075.1 Tenebrosternarchus preto | reverse complement strand
GCTCCCCTCCACTCCCCCCTGCTCCAGGAGTGCTCCCCTCCACTCCCCCCTGCTCCAGGAGTGCTCCCCTCCACTCCTCCCTGCTCCAGGAGTGCTCCCCTTCACTCCCCCCTGCTCCTGGCACTCAGTGGGATACAGGCACGTCAGGGGGGCTTCTGCTCTGTGATACCAGGTGCTACATCAGTGCTCTGTACACTGAGAGAGGGGGGAGGGGGAGAGAGAGAAAGAGAGAGAGAACGAGAGAGAGCCTACCTTCTCTTCCTAAAAAGCCTCAATGCTCTTAATATTTTTACACATTCTATCCAAATCTATTTGCTTATATTGTATTAAATGCATTCTGGTAAAATGTATTCTGGCAGTTTTTTCCCCACATAGTGTTTTCAATTTTTTTCTCATATTTCACTCTGTTTAAACTTTTTAAAGCTCATGTAGAAGTTCTATATAAACAGTTTGATACCTGAAAATTGTGTTCTGTGATATTACATTTCTCTCCACTGACTTTTTTTTATTTATTGCCTAATAGTTCTATTTTAAACACCACGGAACAATGTAAAGCTCATTTTAATTAAAGCTAATTTAAATTCTAATTTTATTTTAGTTTTGAAGCCAAATCCATAATATTTGATAGGTTACAGAGATAAATGACATCGTACACTTTAATTTTTAGTTCCTCTATAAATCAATTCATTTTACTACACTAACGAGTAAAAACAGTTAAATTTCTGATTCATACATTTTAAACAGCAGTTGTAATCTCTCTTTTTTTGTTCTATCCCTGATGTTACACACACGCGTACAAGCGAATTCAATCTCTCGTGAAGTCTATATGATTTAGATACACCCTTATATCTGCATTTTGCAGTGCATTTTTTAAAATCCAGAGCTTGTCATTTGTTTGGGCTTCGTAGAAATTCAAGGCTTTTGAAAACACAAGAGAACGAGTATCTTCTATTAACACGCACGTGCTACATCTTGATGCTCCACCCTTGGGTGGCACTGATTAGGCGGACACGAGGTTCCGGGCGGTGATCTTCACACATTTACCGCTCCATCTGTACAGGTTATGATAAGGCTAGGCTTTTCAGGGGTTGCGATTACGGTTGGTCTTTTTTGTCTAGTCTTAACAAGAATTATAGTCATATAACGGCAGCGCATACCTTCGGAAAACAAACATATTTTGGCAAAGACCAGTTCTGAATGTTTGGTAAAATGAATGTTTTTAATATTTCAAACTTATCTCTGGATTAACATCATTGTCGCTTATCAGTGTTAAAATATTTACATTAGTTTTCTTGCACGCCGTGGCGACTGCCAAAAACACCCAAGAGAACGCAATAACGTCTAGGTTCTCTTATACGGTGGTCTAGCACGCCCTCTAGCGCCTAGATAAGTAAAATAAACATAGCAAAGCCGTCATGTTAAAATCATTCAATGGGACAATAAAGGTTTATGAAATACTTCCACAAACTCATGTTTTTGATTGTGTAAAAAAACAAAAACAAAACATTTTTATGACAGTGACGATAAAAAGTTCCAAACACAAACACACAATTTAACGCCTAGGTGTATAAGGTTGAATTTTATTTCTCCAAACCAAGGAAAACAAACATTACAAAGAGAGGAATTTCCTTCAGGGTGTAACAATACTTTTCTAAACTAAGGCAGGCACATATGCCTGATATACATAGTTGTGAACAGATATTACAAATATAAAGATATACATAGAGTGTTAAATAAAATATAAAAGATTATAAAACCAATTAGTTACTAAAACGGTGATAAGAAAGTATGTGTAAAACCCAAGTAAAATGGTAAAAATGGTAAAAACCGAGTTAACCATCAAATTACACAACATTTGCAATTCAAAGAATGAATACCTTGTGTGGTTAAAATGCTAAAAAATAGTCTCATTTGTTTAAAACCTTTGGAGATGACATATATTATTCTTATTTCAGAAAACATCTTATACAACACATTCTTCATAGATAGTTCTGAGCTTTTTCCACACCTTCTGGATCCTCAAAAGAACAACAGCTGATGGAGGAGCACAGTGGTCTACAGAGCTCACTGCAGCATCAACACTAGACCAACCCAGAGTGAATCATCCAGCCTATATAAAACATCTCTGTCCATTCTCTACTCCTCGTCCAAGTCGTCCACGCTTCTCCATGTGGAAATTCAGTACCTTCATGACACTGGCTTCATGTACAACTGCTTTTTGTACAATAAACAGAAGCACAACTCAAATGTCATAGTGGTTTGAGGAAATTCAGTCCAACAATCTGTTTATCTGTCTTTGAAGAACCAAGATCTTTTAGGATTTCAAAACAATTCACGTTCTACAGTCAGTCATAGACATTTGAAAAGGTTACAACCTTTATGTTGAAAAGCTAAAACCACAGAGGCTTCTAAATCCAGACGATGCAAAGCTTCTACACTGAAACTACAGCACACCACACCAGAGCCTGGGAGAGACAGCAACTGTAAGCCTAGTCACCATGGGGACAGAAATCTACATGCCTGGAGGACAATGTAATATTGCTGTTAGACTGCACAAAAAACAAGTTAAAAACAAGTAAAATGATGACAATATCATCACCAGAGTATCAAAAAATGACATTATCATCCGAGCATCAATAAATGAGCTCCTAAAAACTGTAGAAAGAGAACATGCAAATTTCCCTCTGGTTGGTCAAAGATGATGGATTATTCGATACTAATCTAGAGAAAAAAATGTGGAAAATGCTCTGGAAAAGGCATCCTGAAAATCCTGATGTGTTGGACGCACATCTTGGTCTCTTGGAGAGGTCATACTACAATACAAGGACACTTTGTAACATAGCAAATTATTTTTTTGTTTGTACGTTTGCACCAAGTCAGTGACTACAGCACCATGATCAAATATTTTAGATGTCTCAGTACTCCAAGCTGCAGGGAAGCGCTAACGTTAGCCTGTAGAGATACAAAGGAAACATGACAACCCACTGAGCTGATGCTCACTGTGTAACACCTACCCCATTCAGAGCCGAAAAGACATGTTTGAATTCCACTACTAGACAGAGTGAAACTGATTTATTGACAGTGCACGTGGGATCAGATAATCAATCCAGCATCTAAAAGCATAAAAAAGTGCCTGGTTCCTCCAGAGGAAGACCGCAGAAGCAGTGTGTAAAATACAACTCAGCGTTACGGCACCGCTGGTAATATGTTTGAATGGAATCAAGTGCTAATTCTTTAGAAGTGTGTGCGCATATATTTCAGAAACACTTACATATACTCACACTGGGCAAATATGTACACATAAGTATTATGAGTCACGTGTACACACACGCATGCACGCACACACGCACACACACACAGTAGCTGGAGAAGGAAGAATCAGACCACGTGTTTAATTCTGGGCATCACTTCATATCAGATGAAGAGGGTGGGCATCCCAGAATCGGGGACTTTGGAGAAACCTGACAACAAACAGAGATAAATACTCACAAAGTGCAGTGTGTGTGTGTGTGTGTGTGTGTGTGTGTGCGTGCGTGCCTGTGTTTGAATGTATGTGCGTGTGTGTTTGATTTTGCTCACAGGTGAAGGGGGCTTGGCGAAATTGAGATGGGCATACAGGAGCACAGCAATGTCATTCTGACTGGCTTCCAGCGCAATGGAGAGAGCAGTGCTGCCATCCTGTGGAAACCAAGCAAGAGGTTACCATGGAAACACACACACAAGAGGTTACCATAGAAACACACACACGCATAAAAGGTTACCAGAGAAACACACACGCGCGCGCGCACACAGATACACAGACAGAAAATCAGGAGTAACTAACCGCAAGCATTATAAACAGGTTTGATAAACAAAGAAGGTAAAGAACAATAAGATATAAAATGTACAGGTGAATAAGAGCAAATAAGAAAGATAAAATACAAAAATCAGTGAGAAACACTGAGTGAAATCCATCACAGAAACATGCAAGCACTCAACCCGCAGACAGGGGCTTCGGAGGGGGCGGGGCTTTACTCACATTATCTGTGAGGGTGGCATCACATCCTGGCGCAGACAGCAGCTGGCGCACGATATCCACGTGGCCGTGCTCACAGGCACACATGAGCGCGGTGGATCCATCATCATCCTGCAGGTTCACCTGTGCCCCGCAGGACAGCAGCGCTCGCACCATGTCCCCCCGACCGTGACTGACAGCCAGCATCAGAGCCGTCTGCCCCGCCTACCACCGCTCACACACACACGCACACACACACACACACACACACGCACGCACACACACACACACACACACACACACACACACACGCACGCATGCGCGCACACACATGCACACACAAACACACACACACACACGCACACAAACACACACACATACAGACAAGCATACAAATACAAAAACACACACAAAAATGCCCAAATAAACACATGTGCACATATACATTAGCATCAAACAGATCATGTGACATGGGCCAATTTATGTAAAGCATATTGTTCATGTGACTAAAGCTCATGTGACCCTCTGAACTTCCTGAAAACTTGCTTGATGGCCTGATCACAGGCCACCAGGTTTTTATAAAACACAATGTACATTAAAACATGTCTGGCTTTCATTTCTGTTTAAAATAAAACGTTCAGAATGTAGCGAGCAAAAGTTTTCCTAGTCTAGTGGCCAGTGTGACATTGACTAAATGGATCTGCACTGTATGGCCAGTAGGGGGCGCACCTGACTAGCTTTGGCATTGACGTCCCCGGTGTGTAGCAACTGCAAGACTGTCTGAAGGTCACTGTCAGAGTGGAAGGCAGCCAGAGCCGTCAGCATGATGGCCGTGTAGCCCGCCTTGTTCTGCTTGTTGGCGTTACAGAGACCTGCAGGAGGTGCAAACACGGAGGTCAGGAACGGGGCAGGAACCTCCCCGTCTCCCTGCTGCAGGACAGGTCAGGCTGGTTCAGGGTCACCACACCTGCCTCTCCTGCTTTAAGCCAAATCAAGTGGGTTCAAGCGCCAGAGTTTACACTGAAAAATAGAAACACAACAGCACTCCAGTGTTTGGATACTCTTGTAGATACACAGGCAGGCACACACAAACACGCACACACTCACAAGCACACACTCACACGTATACACACATGCACACTGCTAAAAAACACACGTGCATCCTGACCAGTGTCCAGCAGCTGTCTAACCACGGGGAAGTTGGAGTGTGAGACGGTGTAGTGCAGTGCGGTGTTGCCATTCCCGTCGGCCATGTTGACCACGAACTCCAGCAGCTGAGGAGAGATGGATGCGAAGGTGTCCATGTACGCACGCACAGCCTCCGTGTCTGCAGACTTGTGACACGAGACGCGAAGCCACTCCTGCAGCACTGTGGTGTAGGCCGTCCTCTGTGAGAGACACGAGACACCCGGCGTCAGACACGAGACACCGGGCGTCAGACACAGTGCCTGGGTCAGGCTGTGGCTGTTTATCAGACCATCAAAATTGAGAGTGGCTTAGTGCCACTGTGTCTGTCTGCAGTCGTGCCATGAAATACATTTCTGGCTGCCAGTGGGAAGGTTGTGGGTTTGAATTCCATCTGTGCTAAGCACTTAAAGCCCTGAGCTTCAGCACTGACTGTGCGCTCTAACCCCAGCTCACAAACAAAGAGGCTGGGATGTAAATCTGCATTTTATCAACATGTGCTGAGAACTAACAGTTGAATTATTATTATTACTATCATCATCATCATCATCTTCAAAGATACTGGAGGCTACATGGTCATTTGGTCAACTACTGCATCACCTATAATATTTTATAAACTGCATAAAACAACTTTACCGCCTCCTGCTGGCTGAAGGCATTTGGTTCACCAAGTGCTTTCTGTAAGGTATGAAGAGCTGCAATGAGGTTTTCACTCAGCTCCCCTCTGGAAGTGTAGAATCAAAGGCATGATCAGGTACCATGATCAGCACACACCACTGCAGACAATACAGAACTTCTATACATTTATATATTTTATGTCAATATTCATAAAATTAATGCTTTTTTGGCATAATACCTGCGTTCCTTTCTAGTTGCTACACTGGAGCTGCTATTTTCGGGTGGAGTAAAGGCGGGGGTTGCGGATGTACCCTGTTGGTTGGAAGTATCAGACTCTTTTGATTGGACAGCCCCCTGCTGTAGAGTGAGGTCAGTGGTTTGTGATTGGCTGGCAGCTTGCTGGGATGGACCAGTGGTATGTGATGGAGCTGTAGGCTGCTGAAAGGCCAAGCCTGAGGCCTGATTAGAATTCTGCGTACTGGAGACAGTGGTTTCTGATTTGTTAGCAGTTTGTTCTAATACAAAGCGGGTGGATGATGATTGGATGGAGCTCTGTTCAGGGCTTTGGGAGTTATGCTGCTGAGTGTTCTCTGTCTTTGCTGATTGGCTGACACTCTCCTGAGGAGCCATGGCAGTGGCAGATGACGGGCTTGCACAGTGTAGTCTGTCATTATCCAAGGCTGGTGATTGGTTAACCTGTTGCCAGGCAGCTGTGTCTGAGGCTGGTGATTGGGTAAAGGTTTGCTGAGCTGAAACCTCACTGGCTGAAATTGGGGCAGTGCTAGGCGGAGTTGCAGGGGCAGCCACTGTCTCTGTCGGTTTGGGAGTTTCAGACACTGGGATGGCAGGACTGCTGACGGAGGCTCCCTGGGGCTGTTGAACCAAGGATTCTGGGAGTTTCTCTGTGGCCTCGTGATATTCACTTGCGTCACTCTCATCATCTGAGCTCTCAGAACTGCTCTCCTCCGAGGAGGTAGACTCATACCTGCAGGGCATGAGAACAGAAACTTGTTCTTCATTAATTTATTACATGGATGTAGGGGTTTGTAAGTATGGTGAATGATATTTTCTTTAAAAATAAGAACTGGTCTAATAAAATCCCACTAACTTGGAATTTACTATGTAAATTGGAAGTATGTGCTTAACAAATCAATGTCTACAAATGCAGAAATCAAAAAAGTATTAAACAAATCCAGTTTACCCTCCATTGACTCCTATAAACTGCAGATTCTTCTTAGTTGACTGTCTGTCTGTCTTCTTCTTCATTACTGATCTCAGATTGGATTGAGGAGATCCTTTAACACAAAGAGACAGGCTTAATGTTCAACTGACAGGGTGCTGCCCACAAGTACACGTCCTGACGTAAACGTTAGCATATAAACGTTAGCATATAAACGGAAGTTGTTGAATGGCGGGGGCAACCTGGTTTGGCTGAATATTCCTGCAGCTCGACGATCTCTGAGGCAGCTTGCTGGTGAGCTTCACCCGCCTTCAGCCTCTGGCAAAGAGAAGTCACCTGATTGCACTTTGTCTCCATGGCAATAACAGGGCTGGTGACTGGAACTGATGTAGACACTTTGCTTCTCAAGACCTCTCGTACCTGCCTAGAGGTCACCGCAATGGGCAGCTCCCGAGGTGAGTCTATGGGAGAAGGATTACACAAACACAGCAAGAATCAACTTCCACATCTGTGGAATCTTCACATCTTCAGATGTCCGAAGTAGGAGAGTGAACCATGGAGGAGGCCACAGAGTAAACCGTGGAGGGAAAGTGTGGAGGAGCCGGTTGCCACGGAGCCGGTTTACTCATGCCACTTCTCCACCAAAGTGCTGGTGCTGGTTCCTGTGAACTAGCAAACCTTTTAAGAACTGACACACATTTCCACTGGACTGAGAGCCCAACAATTACGTTCATGGATGTGGGCGTTCCATTATCTGGAACAGAAGTCAGAAGACTTCATATGCAGTGAAAACCATTCTTGTTCAGCAAGGTTTGCTTCTTTCTTTGGACTGATTATTAATTATTACTGCGGTTCTCATGCTATTAGTTGTAAATGGTGTTGAAGTGGGTGAACAAGGTAGTGCTTGAGTCCTGCCTTTTGACTGCTTGGGTCACAGGTGTGTTGGTTCGAAATCAGCAAGATTATAGGCCCAGAATGGCACCAATTTTTCTGGCTGAGAACCTGTCATTTTGCAGTGGAAAAATTCACCATTCTGGATTTTGGCACCAGCACAAAGCCAGTGGAAAGGTGCACACCCACAGTGCTCCCAGTACTACCAGTGTCCTACACCCACAGTGCTCCCAGTACTACCAGTATTCCACTCCCACAGTGCTCCCAGTGTTCCCAGTGTCCCATACCCACCTTCTGCAGCAGGTTCAGCATGCCCCTTGTGAGGCCTGGTGTCAAGGAAGGTGGCGGAGAGTGGCCTGGTGGGAGCGCTGCAGTCCTGTGCCATCAGTACAGTGCCCACCCCCACCACCGTGGGCTGCTCCAGCGTGTACACCTGGATTCCCACTGTCCTTTGCTGCCTCTGCTGGTCTTGCTGGGTGAAGCTGACGACAGTGTGGAGGCCTATGCCAGCCCGATCCGGTGGCTCCTGCCAGCCCAGGCTGGTGGCCCGCACGGCGTGGTCGGCTTGTGGGACTCCCACCTCCCGCCCCCTCCGAGCCACCTCCACCTGCTCCTGGGCACTGCGCAGTTCCCGCACAGCCGTCCTCAGTTGCGTCTCCAGCTGCTCCACCTTGGTCTTCAGTGCTGTTGTCTGAGGAGCCAAGCCCAGGTCTTCCTCCTGGACCTCTACGCCCACGTGGCAGGTCGCTGTGCGCTGGTTGTCAGGACCCACCCCAATGGTGCGCACCTCCCTGCGGCTCCCCGGCCGAGCTCCGCCCACAATCACCGTGTCCTCGATCTCGCAGCCAGAGTCCTGACGGGAGGCATCGGGTGTGGTGGGTGAGAGAGGCTCCGTTGCCTTGGCAGCGGCAGGCCCCGCCTCCTCCTCTGGGATGTCGATGTAGAGCTCCCCGCGTGGCCTCCCACGGCTGAACCCCAGCGTGTGGCCCAGGAACTTCTGACTCTTCAGCTGCACGCTGAGCTGCCTTTTCTCCTCCTGCAGCACGGAGATCTTCACCTGCAGCACCGGGATGGTCTTCACCTGCTCCTCCAGGTCTCGAATCTTCCTCAAAGCCAGGGCCATCTGCTCTCGCACATGCTGGAGATGGGCTGGGGTGGGTGACACGGGCGTGGACAGGCCCGAGCTGGCGGGCGTGTACCCGCCTCCCCCCTGGGCACGACTCAGGCCATGTGCACTCGACAGCGAGGTGTTGGAGCCCGCCACGCTACCGTGCATGCTACCCAAGTTGGAGAACCGCTGGCAGTCCTTCTCCTCCTCCAGTTTACGACGGGCATCCAGCAGGGTCTTCTCCACCCGCGCCACGCTGAAGCCAGGCCGCTGGGTGTGGAAGCCCGGAGCGCAGTACGAGTAGGACGAGTGGCGGCTGTCCACGCTGGCGTTGGAGCACAGCGACTCAGTGGAGGTCCACCACGAGCCCGCGTAGCCGTACCCGCGGGGCAGGGAGCCGTAGCGCGGTCGGCGCTGCACGGGCACCTTCTTGATGGTGTTGCCCTTCTCAATGTCGTTGACATATTTGAGGAAGTCCAGATCCAGCCGGTAGCCATAAGGGGTCTCCACGGAGTAGGGAGCATCACCATCCTTGGCGTGAAGTGTAGGGGGTGCCGGAGGGTTCATCTTCCCTGCAGGGGTACAGATCCACTTTAAACCAAAGAAATCCACAGTCCAACCCTCCCAATCAGAGGACCACAGAAACTGATATTTTTCTATTATTATACAGATATTTTTGGTAAAATAACAATCATCACTCTTTGAGGTGTAACTATGTGCTTAGGTACATGGGACAAACTGAGATAAATATACGTTTTCTATTTTTAATTTTTTAACATTTTGAAGTCTATTTTGCTTTATCGTTCAGTTTGTTCCTATTGCATGTAAATTATATGTGACTAAGTGCTTGGGATGAGCTTCCCACATCTGTGTAATATCCATGACCTCCACCCACCCAGCGTGGGAGGAGATGGTCGTACCTGGGAAACTGGTGTCCATGTGCAACACTTGAGCCATGTTTCAGAAGGTCTCCTCCCGTCACAGCATCACATACAAAACCTGCCGAAAGTCAGACAGGGCGAGAGAACATTTATTTTCTCATACTCATTTATTTTCTCCAAGCTGTGGGGAAGCGTGTAGGTGCGCTCGAACAGCTCTGATTGGACCGAACCAGCTCGGTCACTACCCTGCCTCGACTCAGGCCAACACAAGACTTTACAGGGGAGTTGACCTGCTTTAAATCCACAAGTGTGAGTTCGTAAGAGCTCTGACTGGTTGCCAGTCTCGCTCTCGCTCTGTCTGTGTCTCCTCTCCTCCGCCTGTCTCTCTCTATACTTCTCTAAATGTTTGCTTCTGGTTCTCATGCTTGGAGGGGAGAGAATGGAAAAGAAAGTTTTGTTGGCAGCTGCTGTAACTCGTGGAGAGAAAAGGCTTCCAGTTCCAACCTTATTAGGCATCGCTTGCTCTCTGCGGGTCTGGAGGTGCTGGAAAACACACACACACACACACACACACACACACACACGCACGCACGCACACGCACACACACACACACACGCACACACACATTTCCATGCCCTCTACCTCTTTCCATCTATACCTTCAATTCTGCTTTCATTCCCCTCCTGTCAAATTTCTCTCTCTCCCTCTCTCTCTCTCTCCCTCTCTCCCCCTCTCTCTCTCTCCCCCTCTCTCTCTCTCCCTCTCACTCTTTCTTTCCCTCCACTCAGTCAGCTGATGGTCAGGAGATTGCTGCTGACTGCTGTGCCTCCTCTTCCTCCTCTTCCTCTGCACGTCATGCTCCAGCAGAGACCTGCCCCACGTACGGAGCACGGATTCCAAACAAAACACACACCGACTCGGCCAATCGCTGCCTCTCTTCCTGCTCTTTTGTTAGCTTATGTTAGCTTCTAATGTAGCATGTAATCTGGCGACATTTTCTCCTCTCCTGGCATTTGCATGTGCTCTGCTCCACCAGAACATGGACTGCTGGACTGCAAGAGAGTCTCCTTGTCAAAGATTAATTTTCTAGGTCATTAGCATGTAGGAAGGGGAGGAGTACTGGAGTGACACTCTTTAGTTAAGCTCTCGCTGAACTGTGTGGTGAACTATCTGCTCTGTCCAGGAACTGAGGTGCGAGTTTTAAGCGGCTGGCTCGAACTTCAGAGGAATCTGAGAACACTTTGTCCTCTGGGCCGATCGGAGATGTGGGTCATTTTTTTCTGTGCAGACAATGACAGGGCCTCCCTTTCTCCTTCGTGCAAAACCTCTCCCCCTCTCGCTGGTCTCATGACCCTCTGAGCCTGTTTAGATTCGTCTGCGTGGGGAAAAACAGAGCGCCTGGAAACTCTGACCAAGCTGGCTCGGGATTTTCGTGCCCTTTTTGGTTAACAGAGCGAGTCTTTCTCTGTCTTTCTGCCATAATCTGCCCAATCTTCTGTACTCCTCTAAACACAGTAGGACAAGAGCACAAGCTGATTTAATTACAGCACAGCAAACTACGTAACCAAAACATAATACATTTAGTGCAACTGTTTCCGTTTCCGGTGAACTGTGGCTTCAAGGAGACGTGGAGGCATCTAATGGAATTTTTTTGTGTGGCAATGCAGGCTGTGCTTCTGTAGGTATGTGTGGGCATGGTTTAGTGTGAGAACATGCCAGCAGCCGGGTGGGGGACAGGCTTGACAGAGAGACAGTTGATGAGATATAATTAGAGCGTGGAGTTCAGTCACACAGCATGCCAAACATCCCAGAACTACCGCCCAAACAGCACTGTCCTTTCCTGTCCCTGTCCTTCTCCTCCATCTCCACTCCTTCTCCTCCATCTCCACTCCTGTTCTCTGTCTATACCCCTAGTTAAACAAACTCTCTGTTCTTCTCTACTTTATGCTCCCTGTCACTCAGTTTTCGTCCTTCCATGCCCCTCCACCTCCACCTCCACCCAACCCAGCTCCACTCCTCCCCCACAACAGAGCAGTATCGGGGAGAGTCTGTGTGTGTGTCCGTAACCTTCCTGCCCGTAAACAGAGTTTCACTGAACAGACAGGGAACAGATCCTGCCAGGATTCCTCTTCTCCACAGCAGACCTCAGCTACAGCACACCCGTTTGCCTTCGCTGCCCCCCCCTGCCCCACTAAAGCCCCAGACCCCCTCCCACATTCCAACCCAGGGGCAGTTAACATCGCCTGCCTCCAGGGTCACGCAGTCAAATGATTGAGATTAGCAACCTAGAGGGAATCAACCCTCCACAGAAGCTTAGCATGTGCTTTATGACTCCATAATGTTTTCAGCGTTCAGAGGAAACTGCCTCACCTTAAAAAACTCAATGAACGAGGTTAGCATGGAGTCTGGACATGGAGGAGAGAAAAGGGAAAAAAAGGGATTCCTCTGCCCTTGTGTCATACCATCAAAACACAACTGGAAAGTGAAATGCCCATCATTACCGTTCCACAGAGTGTGGTTTCTGCTAAGCTAAAGTATGGGGTGAGCCGAGACCGTTCGGCCAGCGAGCATCCAGATGCGGAACCGCTCAGGGGCCCACGGAGCCCGAACACGTGACGGCCGAGACCCAGACAGGACGGGCTCCTGCTGGAGCCGTGGCCCTCGTCTTCCTGGGGCCCTGGAGATCACCCTCCCGCTGTCTTCAGACCACAGCGATGACTCCGCTCAAGGGTGTTTTCTCACTTCAGAAACCATGACTCACACTGTGTTCCAGTGCTGTCTTCCAGCACAACCCCCTCCCTCTGTAGGGTGGCTCCTCAGTTCACGAGGGATTTGGGAGGGCAGAGTGGCTCTGGCTTCATGAGACCGTGAGCAGCAGTATGATAAAGACTGGGCGGATGTGCTAGTGTTGGTGTGAAGCTGCATATTTTTTGGGGGGGACGCACCCACTGCTTGGGTGGAGAACCCTCGCCTCGTAGCTCCACCCGGGCTGTGTCACACACTCCGAGTTCATAGTGCCAGGAAGGAAAAAGAGACATAAAGAAACAAAGAAAAAACAACACAGTTGTTGGAGCTCGGAGCATGATGTGGCGACAGGGGCCGAGCGCCCCATCCATGTGAAGTTCACCTCCATCCCACTGCTCACTGGCACACGCTCACATGTCCACTGCCATCCCAACCACAACAACAAGTGACTCAACCAGCTTCACTCACCCAAGGCCTGGGAAATCTTTGCCACGGCGATGTTGAGCAATGTTTGTTGGTTTCAGAGCTTCTAATGATTCACAGTCCTAAAGCTGGAGCCAAAAGCATGCGCAGATACACCCTGCCTCCACCCCACCCCACTGGTGAGAAACAACCAGCAGCTCTGAGTGTGACAGCTATGCTTGGACTGACACTGCCAAGAAGGGTGAATATTCTTACCGTGTGTGTGACCGAGTGGTATGAGCTTCAGTACGCTGCACAGAGGCACCATGTGGAATGTGTCTGACGATTCTTCAGCCTCCCACAGCTGGAAAGGCCGCAACATGCATATTAAATTATGTTAATGAGCTGTTAATTCACTCCATTAGGCCACGCTGTGATAGTAAGAACATGGAGCCATATCGTTGTGATGCTGTCGTCATGCCAGTGTCAGGAGTGAGAAAGTGAGTGGGTGAGACGGGTCAGAAGGAGAGACAGAAACAGACCTTCATACAGGACAGGAGTGACAGCAAAATCACAAAAGAACCATTCATTCAGGCCCGAGTTCCACAGCTGTTTCTAATATAGAGCTGGGAGGAGCTGAGAGAGAGAGAGAGAGAGAGAGAGAGAGAGAGAGAGAGGGAGGGGGAGAGAGAGAGGGAGAGAGAGAGAGGGGGAGAGAGAAGGAGAGAGAGAGGGGAGAGAGAGAGAGAGAGAGAGAGAGAAAGAGAGAGAGGGAGAGAGAGAGGGAGGGGGAGAGAGAGAGAGGGGGAGATTGTCTGAACACTCATGTATTGGTTATATATGAAGCAGTTTGTGAGAAGTTCCATTTTTTCACTGGTACAGTCGAGCACAGACCTTGTCCAGCAGCCACTGCCTCCAACACTGGACACACCAGCCATCGTTCCACAGTGACAAATGCAACCCGCTCATTCAAGATGGCTGCAGTGTGCATGATGACCAGGGTAACACTGGCAAGAGATGCTTGTGAAATCAGCACAGTACACGTCTGAAACGCACACCAGCAAGTCTCAGCACACGCTAATGCAGACCAAAACACTGACTGCTAATCGAACTCAAAGAGAACAGCTGCAAGAGGGCTATGGCCAAACCAAGGACCCCTCTCCTCTCCTGGGCCCAGATCACACACGCTAAACTCATCCAGCATATACTAAAATGAGGTCTTCCTCCCATTATAGCAGAAGAGTAACGGCTCATTACAAACCAGAGCATTTGAGCACAGATCGGAAAGAGTTCCATTTGAGCACAGATCGGAAAGAGTTCCAGGAAAGGGAGCTGCAGCTCCCCACAGACCCTCACTTCCTCCAAACCTAGACTCTGAGGATCCGAACCTCGGAGAATCCGAGATGGTGAGAATGAGATAGAATGGAAGAAAAGATTGAGAGGCACAGAGGAGAAGAGGAACAGAGACAAGAAACTTTGAAAGCAGAGAGAGAGAAACAGCAGGAGAGGGAGGGAGGGAGGGAGGGAGGGAGGGTGAAAGAAGAAGAGGGAAAGAGAGAAAGAAAGGGACAGAAACAGAGGGAGAGATAGGGAGAGAGAGAATGGGGATATCTGGGTGATAAAAAGCACAGGGAAGAAAAAGTGGGTTAAATGCATGTGGAAAATTCTAGATCAAAAGTACCTTTTGAATCAAGGCTTACATGTTCCCAGCAGAAGCTGCTGAATCCCAACAAACCCTAGCACACATCACAGCCTCCTATGGCCATGTGTTGTAAGACTGACCAGAACAGAGCTGACTATATAACAGAGCTGACTATAGAACAGAGCTGACTATAGAACAGAGCTGACCAAAAGCGGACACTCAAGACTAAGGACTGAAAAACACTATAGTCACAACAGACAAACCACACAGATCAAACACAGATGAAACTCTTCCTAAATAACGGTGGTCAAAACCACACCTCTGACCAGGGAAGCAAGCACATGACCAGCAGTAAGGAAGCTTCCAGAACAGATCATTAAGGAAGCTTCCAGAACAGATCATTAAGGAAGCTTCCAGAACAGATCATTAAGGAAGCTTCCAGATTTTCTTTGTCAAGTGCCGTTTTGCATTATAATTTCATTTGTTTGTTTGTTTCACTTGTTATTTGACAGAAAGGAGGATCGTGCATAATTTTTAAGTTCCTTTGTTCTGTTTCATTGACCCAACCAACATATTAGGTTCATGGAAATGTGATCACATAAAATTAACAAATGGAAGACCAGGGAAACTTGCACGCAGCTCTCTCTAGGTGATCTTCCGTGGCTGTAGCCAAAGCAGAAACTGTTGACATCCAGCAATAAAAGAATATTTGGCCCCTAAAGCACAAATGTTGGTCTGGGGAGAAGTCCTCTAATAAAATTTTAGAAATCTTTACTTCTTGATATATGATTAAAACGGGTTAACGGAGAACTTCATGGAATGTGGACAGGTCTGGTTTAGTTTCAGGCAGACCTCGGACTAGCGGTGCACCCGCATGCTCTCTCTGGATGAGCCACTCGCGCAGGCACTCATGGGGCTGGGTTTTACATTAGCGGTATGGAGAAAACGACGTTATTCTGTTTAACCGCGGTCAGAGCCCGAAACCCAGGGAAGGGCCTCGCCATACTCACGTTACTGCGGGAGCGAGAGCAAAATTAAAACATACCACGTCACGCTATTGGTCACTGTGCTGACCTCCAAAAGGAAACGGGCCGTGGGTGGGGCTCGTGCTACAGCAACCAAAAATTTAAAAACAATATTAAAGCCGAATTCCTGAAAGAGTGCGGGGAATTGGGGGAGGGGTACGAACGCCAGGGAGTCGCGCAGCAGATATTCAGAGGACGGCCAGAATAAAGAACATTAGTGACCTTGCACGGGTGTGTGAATTAGCGCGGAATGCGCTAATGTGTAATTTAAGACAAGACAGGAGAGATTTGCGTCCAGTGAGCGCACATCTTGTAGTAACATAAACTGGGGGCGGGGTCACGGAGGTGTCAGGAAAGAGGAGAGGCGCGTGCAGCTCCAGCCACTAAATTAAAATCAAAGACAGCGCAATTCTGATATGTACTGCAGTCGATATTCATACAAGCTAATACCACCATCGTATCAACAGTTCAATAACACAAGCGCCATCTTTTATGAAGGGAAAATGTACGTCTTCGTTTACTGCTACAAAATTAGAAGATCGTAGTAATCAACAGCCAGACCCTGAACACATGCTGTGCACATGGCGAAGACAAACACACAGGACACACCTCCTCTCCGGAGGCTCGTAAGCGCAACATTTCCAAGCGCAATGTCTTAAGGGGATTAGGTGAGTCTTTGCTGAGGATAATAGTTTCCCGCATAATGCAACTTAAAATGCGTAACACAGTTCTTCTTGGATGCATACGTTCTACAAAGGCGCGTGGCTGTTGTTTGTATACTACTATAGCGTCACGTGCTCTTTGGTGGTTAGCTCGTGGGTTCGGTGGTCGTTCTAACAATAGGCCGAAAAAACAACAAGGCTAGGTCCCCGAATCATGTCGGCATCTTTTACTATATTTTAGCTGAGAGCTCAGTCGAGAGTTCTTCCATGTCTAGTCGACGAAGCAGAATGAACATCTGTCTGGAGGACACGCGTTGTCCTCTTCTATTGAATATTTCCCCTTTGTACTCTTGCGCTAAGTGAACTCCTCTGACAAATAGAGGGCAAGGATAACGTCCACAGATACTCATAAATCAAGTGGGTTTTGCGGCAGTTTTGGCTAATCCCATTAGTCTTGCTAAACCTTTTCAGTGCCCAGCGTGTGGTCCGCCGTACAAATGGTTTATAACTTCACATTCCTGCGCGCGGAATTCCTCTAGCGCTCCCCTTGCGCCAAAACCTGTCAGCAAGTATGTGGGTGAGGGTCGGGAATCCCGCCTTTACTGAACACGACGCAGACAACGAGACGTTTCCCTGACGTGGTCGCGTCTTGGTTTTCTCTATCATTAGAGGCATTAATGGGTTACAATTTTCACCGCCCCATAGTCTGTAAATTGACTTTACAGGTCAGAGTTAATCTGAGCCCGGGTACCACAGTGAGGGACATGATTTAACATTCTCGGCCTCGTGGTTTATCCTGGACCATTTGGCTGATCTGAAGAAATATAACTATATTTCTGCAAAACCAAACTTGTTTAAAACAAGTTAGTTACAACTACCTCAGTAATGGGCACCCGTTTAAACGAGACCCAACAGTGAAACCATAAAACAAGCTAAACGTGCGTGCCGCCAAGAGACTACTGATCATTGCGCCACGGGCATACCAGCGGATCTGAACGCGACGCAGCGCTGTGATGAACATCTGGAAGTAATGAAAACTCCACGAAAGAGCCGGTCCCACCCTCTCCCCTGAGTCTAAGCAGTGTCGGGGTTTTGTTTAACGGGAACTTTACCTAAACTTTCAAACCCAACCAAGAATAAGCAGGAAGCGCAAGAAAAATCTTTAAAAGATAAAAATTATATTCACCTTTAGTTCATGAACAGGGTATGAGTGAGCGCATATTTACCCTTTACGTAGGCCAACCCATATCATATACGATAGAACACAGTTCCACATCAATTTACAGTATGTACAAGCAAGTTCGTTTCATTTTAAGATACGTTGTTAAAAAGACCAGAAGACCAACGGTAGCCTGTAGGAGCTACTCGGACTAAACACATGCGTAACATTTGAGAAGGCATTGTGTGCGCTCAGACGAACAGCGCGCTGTTTGAAATACGCTCACAATAAAATAGCTTCGCACCCTTCTCCCGAATAAGTGTAAATACGAATTTAATACAATTCCACATATCATATAGGCAGAAGACAATAATAATGTTTAAAGTAAGGGCACCACAGATCGCGATTTTCAGTTGACGTCCCGTTACTTGAAAGACAGACAAAAACCCGGTAGCACTAAGAGCGATCGACACAAAGGAGAATATGTTCCAGCAATGAAAACAAAGGAAAAAACGGAGCCCGTATGTCTTAACGTGAAATTAAAAACAAGAGTCAGAAAATGGACATTTTACGTACCCCGCCGTGTTCCCGTTCCCGTGTAAGGCCAGCAGTCTCACTGACAGCGAAACAAAAACACCGCAGCCAAGCCGTGAATCGCACCCCTCCCTCCGCGTTTAAGAGCCAGCGACAAACCACCAACCGCCACGCGCTACTCCGCAGCCGTAAAGTCGACTTTTGACATTTCGATTCCTAATTAGGTCGTGATGTTTGTGTGAAGGTTACTGTCAAAATTGACAATAAAAGAAATTAACAAAAATACGTTGGTAATTGTTATATAGATATATTTTACCCCTTTTAGCTAAACATACTGCTTTATTAAAATATCAAGCTTTGAGGTATAAAAATGCTCAGTAGAATTTCATTAGTTCTGCCAATTAGTTTTATTAATATATATGGGGCAGTGATTGGCTACTCGAATCATTACGTCATATTTTCTTACACACAGTTAGGCTGTCGTCATATCTTTTACCTGCGATACATGGAGACGCCGCGCTTTCCAAGTTGGTCATTCTTGGATAACGGGAGAAGGATGTCAAATTAAACGAGCCTTACGTACTTACGTTTGATTTTTACAGTTGTCGTCGTCATTCCATACAGCTTTCAAAAACCGAACAGCGCCGAGACGAGCAAAGGTCACAAATCATTGTCATACGAACACCAAAGACTGCCACTAGGTGGCCTACTGTAGCCGGCGAAGAATAACCTAATTATACGGTAAACGGCTATACTGATCCGTGAGGATTAATTCTTTTCAGTTTGGTAATAAAACACGACCACTGTAACGATTAAGAATCAGTTTTAACACAGTAAAAAAAAGAATATACACAAATAAATAAAAAAAAAAAAATCTGTTATTGACAGTACAATTTTAGGCCAGTATTTTGCACAGTATTTATGTTGGAAACAAACAGTAGATATCACACGGACATTAGAGTGTGCAAAGAGAATATTTCATTATAGTAGTGAAGTGAATATAGAAGACTAACAGTAATAGTGACAGGACAGCATTGTAGAACAGCCGAATTTGCATTTCCAGTTCGAAGCTACGCCACTACAGTGCACACTACCACGCTTCCGTACACCTCTGTGCATTTAACATAAAACCCAGTCACACCTGAGGGCGTGCACGTGTGCCAATCAGGCTCTGGCAGTGGGGGTGTGGCCTTCTACCACACGTGGACACGTGTTCGTTTTTACACTTCCACACGCACCTCTCTAATCTCCAAGTTTCCTCGCCTTCTGTCAGCCATAAGAATGTGAGCTCAGTGATTAGTGTGGGAACGTCGTGGCTGGGGGTTCAAGCCAAGGCTCTCAGGGCGGGGGAGCACATCTTCAGTGTTTCAGTATTTATCATCCTCACTCCTCAGACAACACGGAGAACAGATGTGTCTAAACATTTAGCAGAAGATAAATGTTATCGCCGGGTGCAGTGGTGAAACATGAAAGCTTTGGTTAAGTCTGTTGGCGGATCAGAATGACAGCGAGAGGTTCACCAGACGGGAGGAGGGTGCTGTGCACTAGTGGTTCATCACTCAGCTCTGCAGGACCCAACAGCACACATGCAAGTGTAATCACTGAGAGCCTGGCCTCTCTCTCTCTCTCTCTTGCACACACACACACACACACACACACACACACACACACACACTGGATGTATTGTGTATCTCACACGTGCACACACACACAATGGATGTATTGTGTATCTCACACGTGCACACAAACACACAGGCACCAAAGGACGTGCATGCCTACACATGCACGCGCGCACACACTCACGGACACAAACACACAGACACACTACTACAAAAGGAGGAAATGCAGCAAACTGTTTGGATTTCCAGGTCGGGCAAAACCTAAAATTACCTCCAGCCCTTGTGGAGTTTAAGACCCCACCCCCAACCCCACCCCCATGGACTCAGCCCTCCGATGACCTCAAACAACCTCTGATGCAGATGCACGTCCGGCTTGGCGGACGGCGTGGGCAGAGAGCACGGCACAGTGGGGAAAGGGAGCGGGGCAGGTCACAGTGGGTGCAGGAGGTCCAGATGATCAGGGTTCGAGTCTGGCCCCACCTCCGTCGGCCTCCAGGGCTCTTTAGCAGTCGGCTCTGCGAAAGCTGGACCTGTTGAGGGAGTTCCTGCACAACGGGAGGAGAGAGAGAGGCAGGGTGCATGTCAGTGCAGTGGGTAAATGGTGAAGCAGATTATGCTGTACTGGATGATTCTCTCCCTCTCTGTCCCTGTCTCTCTCTCTCTCTCTCTCGAGCGCGGTCTCTGTTTCTCTCTCTCTCTCTCTCTCCCTCCCCGTCTCTCTCGTAGGAGGAGCACAGCTCCGGAAAAGAGCTCCAAACACAGTAAAGAAGAATGCCTCAGATTAATGTGGTTATTTTATCAGCTGCAGTGTGAACGGTGCCAGGAGAGAAAGGGGGAGTGTGTGTGTGTGTGTGTGTGTGCACACGCATACATTTGTCAAGCTTTCCTGATACACCCTTTGGGGGGGCTTCCCAAAATAAACACATCTAATAGCACCTGCACACACACTGCAGGATTAGGGTTTTGTTTTGGTCATAACACTAACCCCAACCTTCTTAACGATTAGGGTCAAATATTTTCCCATTAGATCATCCCGATACATCCACCAAAAATCTCATGATTACGGAATAATTAGGCTACATGAAAAACATCACCGCTGAAAGAAGTGTGTGCTAATCACCACTGCTAGCAAACGTCTTCTGGAGTGTTCTGGAGTGTTCTGTTTAGCACTGCAGACACTGTAACCACATTTACTGACCAAATAAATAAATAAAACAGGACTGAGATGGACTTCAGAAGTGCACTTCCCCAGGTCAAACCGTCAGACACTCATGTACTGTATGAGAAGCTTTCTACTAATAATCAGAGTCCATCACCTGTGTGTGGGTGTCTGGGGCGGAGGCTGCAGTGTCCTGTAGAGCTGGGGGATCTTGCGTGTGGTGAGGGGACCCAGAGCTTCCTTCAGCTTGCTGTAGTTCCTCTCCAGCTCCCGGTGGTACTCCTTCTGATCAGGCCCGATCAGGGCTTTGTTTCTCCGTAGAGCATCTTCACATCTAACACAGGATAGCTGCAGGTGAACTCGCGTGCGAGGCCGTGCGTGCGTGCTTGTGTGTGTACGTGTGTGTACGTCTCACCTCTTGGTGAAGTCCTTGAAGCAGAGACGCAGCTTATTGTGATGTCGGAAAAGCTTTGGATCATCTGGAATTTCAGACAAGAAGACCTGGGCCACCTCGAGAGGACCCTGGAAAACACCACGCATGTTAGTGGAGGCAGACTGATACTTGAGCAAGGCCCCCATCCCTGGGTGGAGGAGCTCACCTGGTTTACGGTGGTCCCCACGCAGCCCTGCAGCACCATCTGAAGCATCTTGGAGTCTGCAGGGTCCTGGTGCGTGGCGAAGGCCAGTTCCTGCGTCTTCTTCTGCATGTCCTCGATGGCCACCTCGATGGGAACCAGGATGATCTGAAGGACAGGACAGAACACTGGAGAAACCTCCACAAAACACTCAACAAAAGAATAATTGCCCTGCATAACAATAATAGGCATGAGTTTACATTAACAAACTAATTAGTAGTCGTCTTCACTACTACGGAGATGGACACTGATGGACAATCATGGCTTTGATAAGATAAAAAAACCCAAAAAACTGCAGGTGGTGTTGCTCCACTGTGGGTGGTGTTGTGATGAGAGAGAGACCAGGTGTTCAGTATGAAGATTTTTAATTATTCTGTGTACTTATGCAGAATAATGTCATGAATGATGTTACTGTAATCTTCATGTGTTCATGTATTGCATCCCTACATGTAAACTAGGTGTTTGTAAGTTATTTATGTCATTGTTGTCAGCATGCAGGGAACCACTCCAACACTGGGCGTTTCTCGCTCTCAGTGTTAAGAGTTCCATGTGCAAACTGTATCTTCCTATCGCAGCAGTACAGGAGGCCCAAGGTTCACTAACCAGCGAGGACCTGCGGTGTTGAGTGAATTTACCTCCTCCTTGTGGATGACGTTGATGCGGGTCTTGATGTAGGGGAAGGCGTGGCTGGTGGTGAGGACGGTCTTGCGCTTGTACTGCTCGTGCAGGTCGCCGTGGGCGCGGCCGTCCAGCGTGAACGGTGTGCAGTACATGAACGTGCGCAGGTTGTAGTTCTTGTCGAAGTACGTCACGCGTTCCTTCAGCTCGTACGTGTCGAAGAAGGGCTCCACATATGTGATCTGCAGGTACGCCTGGAGGGAGGGAGGAGAGAGAGAGAGAGAGAGAGAGATATGTTACTCCTGACCTTTGACCAACCGCTTCCGGAAGTGTCCGCCTCACAGAAGGAAGCACGAGAAACAAGGTCAACACTGCAGGATCAGAGAAGGACGTCTTGTGAGGAAGAACCTTGTTGGGATCCAGTTTGCTCTTGTCCACAGGGTTGGAGTCCTTGATGATCACCACGACTTCATCACCAAAGCGCTCCGAGTAGAACTCCTATCCACAACACCAGGACAGCAGCAACAGGACATCAGGACATATTCACGACCCACCATCAACCACACGTAGAGAACAGAATGCTCATTCTGGAGTTTTAGGATTGTGCCACACACCTCCAGTCTGTGGGAGATCTCCGCTAGCTTGGTGATCGAGGGCTCCTTGTATACAAACTCCTGCTCGTCCAGGTCTCCAAAGCGGCTGCCATAAAACCCCACACGGAAGTAAGTCCCAAACATCCTCTGTGTCCTGCAGGGGAGAGAGGGAGAGGGAGGGAGGGAGAGAGAGAGAGAGAGAGAGAGAGAGAGAGAGAGAGAGAGGGTTGGTGGGGAGATGGCTATTATTTTCTGGTTCAGCTCTGAACTATTTGCTTTGTCAAAATAATTTCTGACAGTGACGCCAATCGCTTGCATTGAACCAAAACAATACAGATGTGAGACATGAGCACAGCATACGTGTGTGTGTGTGTGTGTGTGTGACACCTAGTGTATCCTAACACTTCTTCTCTTTCATTACATTAGCACTGTGGGAGACTCTCTGATCATGAGGTTTTACTCACCAAAGTCCCGCACATCCAGGACACAACAGGACGCAGCCATGCAGGAGAGAACAAGGAGACAAAGATTATGGGGAAGACGCTGTGAAACATCAGACATGTGAAGCTGAGAGGAGGATGAGATGAAGCAGACGTGAGATGAAGGCTTACCTCCCAGCCTGAGCTCTGAGGACAATCAGTCCAGCGTGGCAGCAACACAGAACAAACAGAACATGACTGTCAGAAACACCACGATACTCTGCCCCATACATGATAACATGATATCTGGAGACACGCCCCCTCAGACTCACCTGGTTTTAACCCCGCCCCCTGCAGACTCACCTGGTTGTAGATTTTGTTGAAGGCGTCCTGCAGCTTGCCGTGGACGGACGCTAGCTTCTTGAAGTCTCTGTTGGCCTCGTGGATGGGACAGAGGATCTTGTACACTTCATTGATCACTTCATACATGCCGGCCTGGATGACAGACAGCAGATCAGCTCCGCTCTACACGTGCAGGTCTGTGTGTATACGGGTTTACAGACCTGCCAGTGGAGTGATTGGGCTGTGTGTTTGTGTGTGTGTGTGGTGTGTGCACTCGCACCATGTTGAAGGAGGCTGCGGCCTGCTCCAGCAGGCCCACCAGCCCAGCTTCACTGAAGTACTTCCCCGCACAGATGCCCTCCTCCTCGGGGGACAGCACGTCATCAGACACGGCCGACTCCTCCAGCACGTTGGACGAGATGTTCTGCACCAGACAGAGAGAGAATGGTGTGGACAGGACACACACACACACACACACACACACACACACACACACACACACACTTGTAAGCTGTACCTGGAAGGAGACGCAGCCAATGGGGAGGTAGCGGCAGTCCTCCAGCATGTTGAGGTACTCGGCCACCAGGGCGGCGCTGTGCACCAGGCACTGGGCAGCCTCTGCATGGTTGCTCCTCTCCGAGTGCTTCCCTGCCATGTTCTGAAGCCAGGTGAGCCGCAGGTCCGGAGAGTTCTGGTAACCCTTGGCAATCCTGCAACACACAGTGACAGAAGCAAGGAATCAAGGCTCTGCCAGGCTGAACCATCCTGCTGACTGGACCAGGCCTGCCAAGCTCACCTGTACATGAGATCCAGCAGCATCTCAGGGTCCTGCTGGTGCTCCTTCATCTTCACTGTGTCTGTCAGGATCATGTGCAGGTTGAAAACCAGGTCCTGCACCTGCGAAGGAGATCGAGGCAAAGACTGAGGCCGACGAACAACGGCAAAGGCGGAGCAGTCCTCCGGCTCTGTGACTCCATGCAGGGAGTATGAAGCCAGGAGGCCTCCGTGTCTGTACCTGCTCAGGGAAGGGCGAGTCTCTTAGCTCCAGGTCTTCTTCGGCGTAGGTGAGGATGGTCTTGAGGGAACGACGCAGGTGTTCCTCATTGAAGTTCTGCGAGGTTCCCACCAGAGACGACAGGGACATGGTCACCTGCATCTTCACCCGAGCAAAGTTCTGCACAGACGAAGGCAAACTCAGAGCTTGGAGATATCAGGGGAATATGAATGTGTGTGAGTGTGTGTGTACAGCAGTGACCGTGTGTGGGGAGAGGGTGTGTGTGTGCGTTTCTCACATTGCCGATCTCGTAGTTCTGTCTCATGAGCAGGTAGAGGGAGGCACTGGCGTGGCTGCGGACAGAGTTGATGCTGCTACTGCAGTGACGTAGTAACCGCAGACACAGATCAGCACACAGCTCAGTGTCCTCCTCAAACAGCATCTCTGGGAACTACACACACACACACACACACACACAGTAAGACAAACATACACACATGCAGATAGCCCAGCACAACACCTGAACTGTCCAAGCACACTGTCTGTTCCGCGTGGTCCTAATGCTAGCCTTCCACTCCCATGCTCTCTCTCACTCTGGAAGGAAACAGCACCATGTGCTGCTCGCACACCCACCTTGTAAACCAGCGCTCTCTGTGTAGTGAAGCAGTGCTGCAGGAAGAGGGCGCTCTGGTTGCCAGCCATGCTGTGGAGGAGAACCCTCAGCACTCCACCCAGAACACTCTCCTTCAGCTCCGACAACACCACCGTCTGGGGCACACCACACGCACACAGTTGTACGCTTGGAAGGTTTTTCAAAGTATTCCAGTGAAACTTTGTAATACTGAAGTTACCCAGATGATATAAAGATTGAGATAAAAGATATATACACACACACACACACACACACATATATATATATATATATATATATATATAAAGAGTGAGAGAGAGAGAGCAAAAGTTGATAAAGAAAATCAAGCCAAAGATAGAGAGAGAAGATCTTATTTACTTTGACGACAATTTCCAGAGTGTCCAGGACTATTAACGAGGCTTCAGTTGCCAAGTTTCCATCCACCACGGACTCCTGCTCCACCTCTGCTTTTGTTCTGCGCACACACACACACACACACACACACACACACACACACACACACACACACACACTTTATAGTAAGACAGATCCATCCTCCATCACACACAACTCGGTAATTTATAGCAGCTGAACTCACTGCACATTTTAGCCGTGAGACGTTGTGTGTGCAGATACCATCATGTGAAAAAGTGAACACATTAATATTAATCCTGTCTAATATTTAAATGTGCAAATTTGACCTTCATTTGAACAATATTATGGAATGAAGGCAATATTACTAAAATAAAACTGAATGAATGTATTTTGTAAATAATGAGCAAAACAACTGGAAATGCAGTTATCTTGTGAGGAAAAGGTTAGGACACCTCCACATTTATTACTACGTAAAACACCTCAAATGAAGCATGGAGGTGGAGATGTCATGGTTTGGGGGTGCTTGGTTGCAGTAGGAACTTGTGAGCTCTCCACCATAGAATCCATTATGAATTCTGTATCAGAGGTGATCGAAGAACATGCAAGACCATCTGGTCCAAAAACTGAAGCTGTACTGGGAGTAGATCCTGCAACATAACAAGGATCCAAAACATTGCAGTAGCTCCACAAAAGAGAGAAACGGAGAGTTCTGGAATGGACCAATCAAAGGCCTGATCTTAACGCTGTTGATGCTGTGGGGTGAATTGAAACGGGTGTGCATGGAAGACACTCCTCAAACACCACACAGCTGAAAGAACTCAGCTGAAAGGAGTGGGAGTTGGAGATCAGAGACTGGGAAGTTATAGGAAATGTCTAACTGAGGTTATTCCAGCCAAAGGGGGAAATAGCAGCTATTAGGGCAGAGGCTGTCCTAACATAAGATGTCCTAACTTTTTCTTCAGTAGGAACTGGCAAATAAATTTTTCTTTAAATCTAAAACAAAGTCAAATTTTCATTGTTTTTGCAAATGTAATGGAATTACATTACATTTATAGATGTTGTTTGAAAGAAGATGAAATATCGATATGGCCATATTTCTCAAAAACTACATATTTAATGGGGTGCCATACTTTTTTCACACGACTGTATGTACAGATGTTAAAGAAGGACGTGTAGATGTGCTGGACATGTTGAGGTGTTAATAAAGAACCCACTTGTCCACTCGGTCTGCGTTCTGTCTCCAGTGAGTTACATTCTTCCTCCACCGAACGTTCTCTTGGCTACCGAATGGACTTTTATCTGCAGACAACACAGCTACAGCCAGTGAAGACCTGAAAACCCACCACCCTATGGCCACAAACACCAACACCCAGACACGCGTGTACCTCGACAACGGCGGACCATCTCCTGCCGGGCCCCGACGGTGCCAAGGATGGCCTCCTCCAGACGGGCCTTCATGTCCTGAGACTTCTTGAAGGTCAGACTGTTGATCCGTTCCAGCGTCTTCCTCCCCTGTGTTTGACAGTCGCAGCCAACACTTAGTCCACCAATCCAAAATGACAACGGTGTCAAAAGGATCAACAGGAGGAACCTTCCATCTGGAGTTGTACATATCATTTGCCACCCTGTGAGATACCCAGACAGGAGAAGGTATTCCTCCACTACGTGGCCTGGTCTTTCTGCGGTGTCGAGGGTGGTACCTTGTACTCAAAGCAGGAGATGGCGAGATGAAGCAGCTCGAGCAGGCGGTTAATGTGCTGCACTGAGAGGTCTGAGATCCAGCACTCCAGCAGGGCGGCGCCTGCGTTCTTCAGTACCCAGAGCACACAGGCCAGGAGAGTCCGACTACACTCTGCAGAGAGAGCGCTGCGGCCCGCCTGCATGCACGCACACACGCGCGCGCACACACACACGCGCACACATGCTTAGCTGTGTTCTACATGTTACATGTAACTCAGGCACAGAAAGAGACACACATGCACAGCAGGTCATTTCCCCCGTCTGACTCTAAAATCAGTGACGGTTAGAGGATGTCCTCACACAAACAGATCTCTCTCTCACACACACACAAAAAATACATGACTATTTGCCTGCCATGTGCCAACCATTTAAATACTGTGTCTATATCAACAAAAGAAAGACATGGGGCAAGATGCCCCCTAGTGGCAGATTTGAGAACTGAAATGTTCAGGCAAGAAAAGCATCACTCTAATAATGGAATTGCAGCTATGATCCCATTCTGCTAAATGTATTTATTTAATAATAAGCATTTAATCTGCTTTAAATAACCCCCATTAAGAGCACACATATAAAACATTCATCATACAGAACACACAAAGACATAATTAATGGCACTAAAATGCATCGGTGAACACACACACACACACACACACACACACACCCACACCCACACCCCACAGCACTGCGGTCTGCATCTCTGCTGCTCACCACGGCAGGCAGAGGGAAGGCTTTAGAATGAGGCATTGGCGAGCCGGCTATTGCCATGGCAACAGACGGGCTGATGGTGCTGGCGTCTGCGTCGTCGTCTGTGATGAACACGGCGGCATGTCGCCCGCGCTGGGCGGAGATATCTGCCGGGAAATGAACAAAAAAAAACAAAAAAAACAACAGATATACAACAGAGGGGCGGAGCCAAACGGACAGAAAGAGGGCAGGCGGGAAACAGCCCGGCAGCTGCCTGTGTGGGCGGGGCCTCCTTCCTCTGCTCACCGGTGAAGTCGTGCAGCTGGGGCAGCGTCTCCATGACGATGGGGATGAGCGGCAGGTATAGCTGTGCGACGTAGGCGCACACCTGGGGGTCGGTGTACCGAGGGTCTGCATCGTGGCTGCACAGCAAGCTGTGCACTGCACTGATCGCCTTCTTCTGTAGGAAGAACACGCTGGGAGATGGAAGGGAAGGTTAGAGAGTGTGTGTGTGTGTGTGTGTGTGTGTGTGTGTGTGTTCATAGGCCTCACCCCTCCCCCTCAGGCTCCAGAATCAGGGTAAGCTCAGACAGTATCAGGGCTGCGAGGAAATGCTGCTGACGGAAGGGAACAGACAGCTGGAACATGCTGACCAGACCCTGGTCCTGCACGGCACACGAGAACGCTGAGCTCTGCCAACACACCAACATACACGCCATTAACCTGCAGGGCTTCAGAAAGCTCCACCTGCTTCTAGAGGCCCCGCCTTTCACTCCCAGCTCTTAGTCCATCAGCAGTTCCATGTTATGACAGGACATTATGTAAAAATTCATTTAATTAACAATCGTTTATGACCAGTGTGTGCACACTCATATTTATATGTCTCCACTGGGATCAAATGTCCCCATGAGGATACAAACATCTTTTTTTTTTTTTTTTTTAACTGGTAAATTAATGAATTAACAAATCTAAAAAACCCAAATGAATTACTTTGGGGTATTGAGGTCAATCAAAATTAATAATATAAAAGTCAAAGGTCCCTACATGCAAGATAGTGTGTGTGTGTGTGTGTGCACACGCACCTGGGAGGTGGTGGAGGAGGTGGAGGGTGAAGGGGAGTTTGGAGGGCTCAGTGCGGAGCAGGGCAGGTTGAGGGTAACATAGTGCTCATGACTGCACACGATACGCAAGAAATCCATCCTCAACGCCGCCAGAGCGCTGGGGTTCTGCGCTGTGTGGAGCTTATTAGAGATCTGAACACACACACACACACACACACACACACACACACACACACCACTCAGTTGAAGCTGGGATGGGGGTAACTGGCTGTGTGTGTTATATATATATATATGTGTGCATGACATACATGCAGGTATATATATTCAGGTACCTGTTTATAGTAGGAGCGGATGAGGTTGAACACAAACCCTCGGTCCATCAGAGAAAGCAGGTCATTGATGAAGAAGGCCAGACTGCTGTTTAACCTCTCCACAAGCTCAACATCCTGAATCACACACACACACACACACACACACAGGTTGGATAAGGCCTGGCTGAGAGTGAGGGCAGGGTGCTGGTGGTCCTCCACGGTCTATACCTTGTGGTACCTGCTGGCTACGTCAGCGCTGATTGCACACATCAGGGCGGCGATGTCGTCCACGAAGCGGTCAGGGAAACGCTGGCGTCTGGGTGTGTCCAGCCGCGAGGTAAGGAACAGGTGATGGGTCATGCTCTTCACCTGAGAGAGGGAGCAAGCGAGTGTGTGTGTTACCATGATCTGGAAGAAGAACCAGGCCTGTTGCAGCGCTGCCTCTCTTACTGTGCTGGTAAGTGTGTGTGTGTGTGTGTGTTACCATGATCTGGAAGAAGAACCAGGCCTGCTGCAGTGCTGCCTCTCTCACTGTGCTGGTGCTCACCACCCATTGCAGAGCCAACTCCTCATGCAGCAGCTGAGTAGAGAGCATAGAAATCAACACATACACACACACACACCACACACAGCATGACACACAACACACACCCACGCACCCACACACACACGACACACCACACCTCCACTGAAACGGCCACAGGGTGATGTGAAACAGAATGAGCACAGGGTGGCTGAGGGTAAGAATGAGATGCGTGCTGGGCGTTTTACCTTGCGTGAGACGTGTCTGGCGGCCGGCGAGAGGAAGGAGGTGCTCTCGATGAAGGCCGACATGCGGTTAGCGCCCCACTCAGAGGCCTGTTGCCGCAGCCGCCAGGAGTGAGGATGAGGATGGATGAAGAGGATGAGAGAGAAATAGAAAGAAAAGGCTGTTCAGAAAGACTAGAGAGGGTATTCAGACGTGTTAGAGAACACGGACGGGAGAGAAGAACTGAGAGAAAGAAATGATGAGGATTAGAACCGATTACCACTACCTTAAAGTCCACTACCTTAAAGTCCACTACCCTAAAGTCCACTACCATAATGTCCACTCCCCCGAAGGCCACTACGCTAAAGTCCACTACCCTAAAGGTGCACAGCACACACAAGGCCCTGTGATGGGCTTTTAATTCGTTTTTCTTACCAAAGTTACATAAACATTATTCACCACTACTGTTTATAGTAATATTGTGTTCCCCTTGATTATTCAGACAAGAAAAACTAACAAAGAATAAATACACAAACAAATAGCATTTACCCATAATCTCTCTTCATCAAACCCAAAGTGATTTATTCTAGTCAGCAGCTCTGACAGACCAGCTGATCCTTTGTCTTTGATGAGGTATAGTCAGGCACGACACTGTCTGATGAGGTATAGTCAGGCACGACACTGTCTGATGAGGTATAGTCAGGCACGACACTGTCTGATGAGGTATAGTCAG
>JAOYMR010000004.1:8349166-8359881 GCA_025802075.1 Tenebrosternarchus preto | reverse complement strand
CACACACACACACACACACACACACACACACACACACACACACACACACACACACACACACACACACACACTAACACACACACACACACACACACGCACGAACACACACACACACGCACGAACACACACACACACGCACGAACACACACACGCACGAACACACACGCACGAACACACACGCACACACACAGAGGGAAATGAGACAGACTATTCATTACGCCAAAATCAACAGCACTGCATCTCCAGACAGAACTTGGCACCAGAATGATACAGTTTGTTGGACTTCGATCATTTCAGAGAAAAGCAAACATTGCAGAAGGGAAAAATTGAGAAATAACTGGAAAGTGACATTGTCAGACATTTAGGACACGTACACAAAGCTCTAGACCCAGTACAGCAGACACAGACATACCACCAAACTCTGTGCTTACACACACACACACACTTACTTTAGTGGAGTCAGACTCTTTCATAACCATGTATGGTTCACAGCACTCTCCGATGTCTCCCTGCTGCAAGACCTTCTCCAGCTGAAACACACACACACACACACACACACACACACACACACACACACACACACACACACACACAGTTCAGTCCAGCAGAACTGTTTTGCCTCGAGTGTAAGAGGAAGACTCTGACTCATTCGTCACTCGTTCCACCTATCGGCCGATATCCGTCAGTGCCAGGCTTCTGAACCCTATCTGCGCCCGCCCACAGTGCCCCCTGGTGGCCGTACCTTGATGACCAGGAAGATGTCGGGCGAGGGGTAGGTGATGGAGAAAACGGCAGAACGAGCGAGGGTGGAGATAGCGATGTGGGGGTTGTGGGGGCGGAGCAAGCTCTTCATCTGGTCGGAGTTCAGATCGAAGTGGAAGTTCTCCGAAATCTGTCAGAGAGAGGATGAGGAAGAAGGTGTGAACTCTGTTAGTATAGCACCGTACAAACAGCACTAAAAGAGCACAGTTAGTCCCAGAGCAGAAGTGGTAGTGTGTGCTACAACCACTACACATCCTAATACGTATGGATGTCGTTCACATATGCAACCAACTACGTTCACACGCCTAAATGTGTGGAGATGATGTGGACAGACACTCTTCTACCTTTTTCTTTTCCTTCACATCGTACAGGGCCAGAATCCCAAATATTGGTTCAATTTCTATTTCAAACCTGCAAGAGCAAACAGATCAGGAGACTCTGTATCAGTGTGGCGCCCGGGGCCCGAAGATCAGGAGACACCATATCAGTGTGGAAGGAAGAACTCACTTGAGAGAGAGACACTTCACCATGATTCTCTGGCCTGTGTGCTCTCTGGGCACCTCGGGGAGAGAACACCTCTCCACAGCCTCGTCCTAGCAAACACACACACACACAGAGCATGAGGCAGTGAGCTCCATGACGACAGTGCCATGGCGACGTTGACACAGGCATCAGAGCAATGTGTACACAGGCAGCACATATGGTAATGAGGGAATTACAAGAAGATGTCAGGCGAGGGAGTTAGAAGAAAAAGAACTGAGAGAAGTGTTTAGATGGTTTGGGAAGGTTTCAGTGCTACTCTTAGGTTTGGGGGTTTGAATTTCAGTACATCCATAGAGGAACAGAAAACATGCGATCATGGTGCTCTGAGCTCACACGAGCACATGCAAACATGCACCACCGTCTAAAGCAGCGTTTCCCAGCCCAATCCATAGTGCCCACAAGGCAGTCCACGTTTTTGCTCCCTTGATTACTAAGCCTGAACACTGATACAGAGAGACAGAAAACTTGCTCGAGGGCGGGGTTAAGAGAAACAGCTCAGAAGCAGCCCTTTCCTGCCAATGAGGAACCAGGACCGTTCTGGAACTGTTCAGTGTGTTTACACCAAAATAAACAGGTTCCAGAACCATAAACGTTTGTTCCCTGCTGGTACCAGGGAACAGTAGGTTCTTTAGCGTGCACCATGACGACATCCGGGGGTGTCAGGAAAAGAACAGCTATATGGTAAGCTGGTGGCACATTTGGCTATGTTTGAATTTTACAGCACAAAGGACTAGTTAATAAACAGCTGAAACGGTCCTGGTTCCTCAGTGGTGTAAAAGGGGTGAGAGAGCTCCATCCAGCCGAGCAGCGCAGAGCTGGACCCCCGCGTGTGGGGAGGGGCACCTCGTCCGGCGCTGGGTACAGGGCGAGGAAGTGAGGATGGCGCCCCTGCTGGCGGCTGTCTGCGTTGCGGTGGTCGATGTCCTCGGCGGCGGCGCGCTCCAGCAGGGAGGGGAGCAGCGCGTCGGGGGAGGAGTTCTTCAGGTCGAAGACGCTGGACGCCCAGCTGCCCCGCGGGGTGGTATCCATGGAAACGGACCGCCTCTTAGGATCCTCCTAACACACGGACGATCGTGTCTTAGCCGACGGAGTCACCTCGGGAAGACAACAGCCTGGCGACCTCGGGGGAACGGCCTCACCTGCTCGTCCTGCCGGTCTGCGGCAGAGGCCTCGTCCAGCTCGAAGGTCTGCTTGACGAGACCTCTCTGTCGTTCTCTCTGCCGCTCACTGTTGTGAGGCGTCTGCACGGTGCTGTAGTGCTGGTATCTGGGGGTGGAGCTTCAGCCGTCAGTGACACGCCCCCAAAACGCTTTTCACAGCACTTCAAAAACGAGCACTTCACCCGAGAAAGACAACGCTACCCCAAAACGAATAACAGACAAACGACGAAGCACAAGCTCGCTGGCTGCCACTGGTTTATAATGTTCTTTATGTTTAGTGGCTTTGGGTGAAGTCCTTTAAGACCACCAACTACAGGCAGGAATCACAACTGGGCAGGAACAGGGCACCAACAACTGAAGAAAGAAAATGAAAATGAGACCGTGCTGATTGGTTCCGACAGAATCGCATCATTGGTTAGCCCTGCTTATGGGCGTGGGGGGAGTGAAATCCAATACCAGGGCAGTGCCACACCCACCTTCTCTGGATGATGAGCCAGTCGTCAGTGTAGACGCCCAGAGCATCACGCACTCTCCCATCCAGCGTACTACCCACAGAAAAACACCATCAGCAATTTGGACTGCCATCAAACGCCCCTGATCACTTTAATACATTTAGGAGCTACTGAGTGTGTGTGTGTGTGTGTGTGTGTGTGTGTGTGTGTGTGTGTGTGTGTGTGTGTGTGTGTGTGTGTGTGTGTGTGCGCGCACGCGTGCATGCGTGCAGGACCCTACTCCTCCTCCGGCAGGGCAGGCTCCAGTGTGGTGCACTCTCTCTCCTGCAGGATGAGCTCCAGGTCATCACTGGGGAACTCCAACAGCTGGCGCAGTGGCCCAGGCTCAGGGACGTGGCTACTCACGTACTCCTCATAGTCCACCGGCTCCACCACCTCCGTAAGAGGCACCTTAAAATGGAGTCACAGACACACATACATACGATTCCAGTCACCTGGGAAACCTGAATGAGAAAACAAATGTCTCTCCTTTCTCTCCATCAAGACCAGGCATGTCCCCGGTACCGAGCCGAAGCCACAGCTAGATGAGCCGAGCCGAGTCGGGCCAAGCTGCCACCAGCATGCGGGAGCGCAGACCTCCTCTCTCTCCTTTGGTCACTCTCTCTCCTTTGGTCTCTCTCTCTCCTTTGGTCTCTCTCTCTCTGTCTCTCTCTCTCCTTTGGTCTCTCTCTCTCCTTTGGTCTCTCTCTCTGTCTCTCTCTCTGTCTCTCTCTCTCCTTTGGTCTCTCTCTCTGTCTCTCTCTCTCTCCTTTGGTCTCTCCCTCCCTCTACTTTTCTTCTTATGTTTTTTCCTGTTTTTTTTCCTTTCCCTGTTGCTTTCTGTCCCTCTGCGGCAGGTTTTCTTTTGATTCTGATTTTGGCTTTAAAACATTTTCTGGTTAAATCAAGAGATTTGCTCAAGAACTTCTGTAAAAATCTGACCCATATACATAAATATATAGATTATATACGTGTGTGTGTGTGTGTGTAAGAGATTATATATTATATATATACGCACGTGTAACAACAGTTTTATAAGCATCTCTTAAAACTAAAAAACTAACATCAAAAGGAAAATGTTCTGTTTTTATTCAGTAAAACAGTTTTAGATTAAAAATAATTGTAAAACAATGTAAAAAGCCCCCCCCCCTCATTTTCCTCAAATCTCTTGAAGCAAAGCTTCTGGAACACATGCAAGACAGGAAAACGCCCAAATTTTCACACTGAAATCAGAAAGGCAGAGGGAGGCACCCATGAGGACGGGGAGAGCGTCTCTGTGGTTTGTGATGATTACCACTTCCCCTTTCTGGCTGTGCTCATAAATCTTCAGCCCAACTGGTGTGGGGGAAATAAATCAGTCCTCAGTGAACTGTGACAGCTCAGTCAAAACGGGTGAAAATGGCTACAGGGAGACGGCATAAAGCACGTGATGCAGGAGGTTGTGCAGAGACGTGCGCACAGACATCGTGATCGGCAGGATCAGATTGTGTGGAGAAGGTTATCTGTACTTTCACAGCAAATACCTGAGACATGATCTTGGGAAGGTCACCCTTATACTTGGCCTAGATCATTATAGCAAAGATCACGATGACAAAGTATTCAGAACAAAAAAAGAAAAAAGTGCTCTGCTCACACACTCTCGCTCACAGGCAGGAGCGCATACGCACACACACACACACACACACACACACACACACACACACACACACACACACACACACCGACTGGGTGCCAGCTCGCTTTTTGGACATCTGAGGAGAGCCGTAGTCTCTAGACACCTGCTTCCTCACCTCCGCAGCCACCGTCCTGGGGGAGGATGGGAAAGAGGAATTAACATGAGTATTTTAAATAAATGCAACATACAGGTATTGTACTATGCAACTACGTGGGATTAGCATGGTTAGTGCATTGCTGTAAATCTGTTACCATCCGCAACACTTTAATCCAGCACAATGTTTGTTCTAAACAAATACAACAGCCATCATCCAGCAATCAAGACCTCAATACCCACAGTAACCAGTGCAGTGAGCGTTTGCAGACGCTGCCAGCATCAAAGCGACAGGGCCGAGATCCTACACACAGGTCCTGCCTGAACAGCACGGCAACGCCCATGACAACAATCCTGGCAAATGTGCCCTAAATGCGGCCAACGCTGACCCCACGCCGTCTTCCACCTTTCAAAACAGCATGCAGCTGCTCCCTCACAAACAGCTTCTCTCAGGCACACACACACACACACACACACACACTCCCAGAGGTTATGTGATGGCTCACTCTCCACTGCCCTACAGAAAGTGGTGCATCACTCTCTGCCCAGCCCGGGTGACCAGGCCTGGCGAGCAGGTTCTGGCTGACCTCGGCCCAGAGCGACTCAGCACGAAGGGACTGCAGATGTGGGGCAACTCCTGCTCTCCCCACACACACACACACACACACACACACACACACACACACACACACACACACACCACTCTGCTGAGAACCACTCCTGCTGCCCAGACACACCGTACTGCTGTGAACATGAAACGCTGGCTGAGGAAAACACCGCCTCTCCCAGCACAGTAACACAATGGAGTAACACAGTAACACTTTATCTGAACTGTGGGAAATCTTGAAACGAATACATACGTCAGTGTTAATGGCGAAAGCCAAAGCATTATACAAACTTATGACTCAGAAATGCACCTTTGGAAAACCAGTATGAACCTGTTTTCATACCATCTGTAAATGCATGTAGGAGAGCTGTAATGTATTAGCTAGAAGTCCATTTCCCACTTTGGGAGGAAAAGGGAAATCTTGCCTGCTCCAAAACCCAAAGAGCAGTAGAGGGCCACCCACCATTTCCTGCATCCTGCACTCAGACAATGAAGTCAGCGTCATGGACAGGCGGATAGGTGGTCCACGCACAAGAAAGTGAAAACCTCCCACAAAGACAACTACATCAAATTAACACAGGACACCATAACACAGGAGCAAAAAATGAACTCTGTAAGAGGAAAAGTTTTGAACGTCCATGTTCAAACCTGGAGCCACAGTAAAAGCGTGATGCCGGAATTCCTTAGAAGTGTTTAGTATTCATGAACCACATGCTGAGGTTTCAGTGTGACTTTCACTCACAGTTCACTTACATGGTAACATGAGGTTTTAATCTGTTATCAAAACTCTGCCCTTCCCTGCTGCACTGACGTTCTGGAGGTGCAGAAGAGAGAGCGAAACACCTGTGGTTCAGATATTAAACAGATTTGTAGTTGGCCGTCCCAAAGACTTCAGTAATGTCTGGGAAGTTCCCGTAAAGACAAGCTCGAGTCAAAAAACTGAGAACTCATATTTCCCTATTCAAACCTGTGAACGAAAGTAAAAAATAACGCTATGACTAGTCTATCCCAGACGGGGCTGACCTGTGGGTTAGCTAGCTCGCTGGCTAGCTAGGTTATTCAGGGAGTGATAGTCAAATTAATACTTGCCAACATATTAAATCAGCTAGTCACCTAACCAGCCACTTCTGTGTGTCTTAAAGTGTGTCTTGGGGTACAATCTTCGACACATGTCGGTAGGTATTTTTCAGCCATTAAAAGTGTATCGCTAGATTCAAGTTCGCCTAGCTAATGTTAGCTTCAGCGACCAGCAATCAGTACACAGACGCACAACTTTTCCCAGACGGTGCGATAATCTTGCTGGGACTTCCTTAATGGATACTACAGCCTATTCAAAGGACGAAGTATTTCTTTGACTTAGCAAAACACAAACGGACAGGCTGGTGTCAATTTCAAATCATTCAGGAGGCTTTTCAGCAACCTAAACAAAAGGCTCTCGGGTGTCCAACGGTCGCGGTTCATGACAACCGAAAGGCTGTGCCCTAACGTTTAGCATCCAGTCCCTCTCAACAACCACGGCGTACAGGGATTAGCTACTTATAGTTATACGTGTCGATTTGCACAGAAAATTGCACGGACCTGTTAATCTTGTGAGCAAACGCTCTTCGCTCACTCGTCAGCGATGCCATCCAAGCCTGAACGCACTCCGAAACTCTCTGCGTATAACTTGGATTTATTTGGTGTGTTGCTACTTGGACATCGCTTCCTTGTGTCCGGAGAAGCGAGTACTGCTTCCTCCTAGCGGTTAGGAGAAAACACGACCCAGACCCGGCGCTCACCAAACCGGTTCTACTGACGCACCTGCCTCTGGCACTTTGCCAAGGCGAGAACAACGTGACTGGGTTCCGTTTAACTCGAAGTTCAGGAGGGATCTTGAAAGAATAAGTGATCGTTTCAAAGGCCAAATCCCCAATTCAACTGCTTGATTTCAAATATGCAAAGATTTGAAATGTTAAAATTCTGGAATAAAAAAAATGAATCTGTAGTCATAAAATGTAAAGTGTAAAATATGGCAATATGTTTGTGTGTATGTTTTTTTTTTTAGCATATCCAATTACTAAAATTATCCAGGCCCTAGCATGAACGTTCAGACCTGAAATAAACAAATGAAGTGAATTTCACAAACCTGTAAATACAGGTAATTATTTCTGGTCACAAGAGGGCGGTGTACACCACAAGTGTTTGTGAGAGACATGGAGCCCGAAAAGGCGGTGTCCAGACATGATTTCACCAAACCACCTATTGTCCTGTGCATTGTCCATATTTCAGAAAGATATCTCTCAAATTTCAGTTCAACAATGCGAATAATTATACTATCCTTCCACATCAATGTATAATCTATTAATACATACTTGAGCAATTCTGAAAGACAACGTTAGATTGTTTTCAGATTGTTTTATTCTCCTGTTGTTTGAGAGACAAAAACTGTAAACCACAAACTGGAGTCAAGCAGCTCCAACATTTTTTCTGTAATCTATAAAATATAATCCCTGCGTGTCAGATCTTCTTAATTTAACCTTCCTCCCCCTTTATAACTAAATGGGCAAGAAGCATTCATTAGTGTGGTTGTTTGCGAGCCAGGAGGGTCGTGAGTGGAGCTTTGGGTTAGACAGGCTGCCTCCCTGCGGCTGAGCCCAAACAACATGGCCGATTATTCAGCACCACGGAGAGCTGCTGCTCCTTCTGCAGGTAGTCCGTGCATTCTGTAACCAGCGCCCACCTGCAGGAGTGTGTGTGTGTGTGTTGAGGTGTGAAGCACTCTGGCAGCCTCACCTGGGTGTTATTAGTATGTCTGGGAGGGGCCATGCTCTGCTGGAGGGGGAGAACAGAGGGAGATAGAATGAGACAGAGCAAGAAACAGAGCGAAATGGAGAGGAATAGAGAGAAAGAGAGATGATCTGCCGTCTTAGGGGGGAATTTTTTGCGTACCCTGTCCACCCCCACACACACACACCACCACCACCTCTACCCATTGGCTGGTCCAGGGGCCACATAAATGAAGACAAATGAATCTCTCTCCTCTACTTTACATCCAGCCTCTCCTCCACAAACCATGCATGACCGCACCTAATGCTCCAGACCCTCTGAACAGGGGCGGCTTGGAATAAATCCCATTACCTCTGTGTCACACACTGAATCCTGATCTGACTGATTTTCCTGGCATCAGCATATTGAGATTCATTCAAGTTCATATCTTCCGTAATAGAATGTATCATGGATTGTAGTTTTGAAGGATAGCCTGTGCTCAACCTGGAAGGCAGTATGTCAGAGATGTAATGTCAGTGTGTCAGAGGTGTAATGGATTCTCATTGCGGCTATTATGTTAGTGAAATTACCGCATTGCGGCTATAAGAACTCTTGTATGTATGGGCACAATGTTTGGGCACCGAGGCTCTGAGAAGCCCAGCACAACCCAGACGTACCTGCAGCATGTCTGTACAGCACCACTGAAGCCTGCACTGTTTTCAGAAACATGTCAGGTACACATTACCCCTGCAAAAGCCTCACCTAATTGGCTCACTGGATGGAGGTAGCATACTTATATCCTACCCTTTCTGTCTCCATGGCTCCTCTCCTCTCCTCTCCTCTCCTCTCCTCTCCTCTCCTCTCCTCTCCAGCTCCTCATTCCTCGACCAGCACCATTGTTTCACTGCCCCTCCCCCGTGCACAAACCAACCCCCCTACCCCTGCTGCATCACCAAAGAACAAAAGCGAGTGTGTCAGACACCACCCTCCAGACCCCTCCCACACCCCCTAGTAAACCCCTTTCCCAAGCAGCCAGCTCTCTCTGTGGTTAGAGCTTAAGCCTCCCCCACCGCGCTGGGATGCAGCCACTTACGTTTTCCGTCGTACCAGTGATCACGTGCAGGCCATCGTACGTCGACTTGATGTACATCCCCTGGAGAAACGACAAGGAAGAACGCAAGCAGTATGGCACGTAAGGACATCGGACACCATTCAACACAAAAGCAATAAACACAGACCTGATACAATATTTTTACTACTGATGGAGCTTTTTTTTTTTTTTTTTTTTTTACACCTTTACAATTTGCCATGAGATTCTCTTTGACTTTCTTCTCCTTGCTGATTTTTGTCATGTTGACAGAATACTACCGGGAGGTCATTGTGATTAGCAAACATTCTGGACATACCAGGCCCTCACTGGGCATAATGTTGGTGAGGTGGACCACCTCCAAGTGAGCTGACTGGGATACTATTGAGTCAGAAGACAGTGAGATGATGTGGTCGCATATTCCAGACAATGTTTTACACTGCCGAGCAGAGAGAGAGAGAGAGAGAGAGAGAAAGGGGGGAGGGAGAGGGAGGGAGAGGATGAAGCGAGAAAGAATGAAAGAGGAAAAGAAAAATAGGATATAGAAAGACAATTTCACAGATTATTCAAAACCTGAAATAAGGCTGCTGTGGTCTGGGAGTCTGATGCTGTGATTTTTCAACACTGCCAGAGGATCTGTGGGACTGTTCCAGTTTGGGGGGGGGGGGGGGCGTGCCCAAACCTGTTTGGGTCAATATTCAACACAGAACCCTCTGCCTCTTTCCTTGGCCGTTCGGTCTGCACTCGCCTGTCCTTTTCCTCACCATCGCTCCTGCCAGTGTCCTGCTTAGGCATGGGCGTAGCCAGCAGACCATGCTTTCCAGAGTTAACGCCAAAAATGACGTCGTGGTGGCGCCCGTGGAGCTGTGTTCTCCTTCACGCACTTATTTCTTTATTTACTTGTTTGCTCACTTGGATCATCAAGAAACAAAGCTTGCATGAAATTATCTCCAAATCTGACCCGGTTTTTAATGAGCAATTACAGGATTAAAGCCCTCAGCTGAGAAGCCGGCCTTCAAAGGCACACTTCGCTACCTCTTCATCAACTAACAGCCCGCATTGACAATTATCAACTAGAAGCTGTCAGTCAAATGTGCGCTGAGCTATAATGTTTGTACGTGAAGGGGATATAACACCTAGTGGGGAGGGGGGAGGGGGGTTTGTGACAAACGGCTGCTAAGTCGGTTCTGCATGGCCGAGACTGTTGGACGAACTGCTTGCTAAATGTTTGAATCTAGGCGGGGGAAAACTGGCGTGGGAGCAGTTGGTGTTTTGAATGTAAACACCAAGGTTTAATCTATTTGATGCCTGTCTGAAGGACGGGGGCATATCTCTGCTGGAGGCTGTATGTGTGGGGTAAGGGCATCCAAACAGCAAGCCAGGCAGACATTTCAGAACGCTGCCAAAATCACTTAGCCTGCCACCATTCCTGCTATCTCTCTCTCTCTCTCTCTCTCTCTCTCTCTCTCTCTCTCTCTCTCTCTCTCTCTCTCTCTCTCTCGTTTTTATAAAATAAAAGAAATCTATCTCACTTCATCAACACACACAGATA
>JAOYMR010000004.1:8316036-8328717 GCA_025802075.1 Tenebrosternarchus preto | reverse complement strand
GTCCAACCCCCAAACCCCAAAAACCCACAAAAAAACAAACCCAAACAAACAACAAAAAAAAACCCACAACCCCCAACAAAACCCCTGCTTTTTTAACCCCCCCCCCCCCCCCCCCCCCCAAGGCAGAAGCTGATCTTACATCATTTAGACACTTCAAGTTCCACAGTCGACATGTAGGAATATACAGATGTTCACAAACATCACAGCTTCACCAAAATCAAAGCATTTAGATGGACATGTTTAAAAATGTCATGTCTTAAAACATCCAAATACAAGTTGTTATTTGAAAAAAAAACACACACACAACATGTGGAATCCTAGGAAAGGTAATACAGGGGAGGCTGTGTGTTGGTGTGTGATGTCCTGGGCCACGCATGCGTTTACCTGTTGTTAGGGACACTCCATGTCTTACACTTTGTTTATGTAGCTTGCTGGTTGCCAGGGAAGCAGTTTTCCCCTGAGGGAAAAGACAAAGAAACACACACACACATGCACACACACACACACACACACACTCTCATAATGATGCCATCGATCACTGTCTTCCTCATTCTGCTACAGTTTCATAAATAAACATATTTCATAAACAGTTTTTTTAGGCGTTAGGTCGGTGGAGAAAAATACTAGGCAAGACAGAATACCACAAAAAAATATTTTGGCATGAACCCCCCCCCCCCCCAGGCCCTGGAGCATCCAACTGTGTCATTCAGAGAAGCAGGAAAGAGTCATAAGAGTGGCTCCAGTGGGTGGAGCTATGAGGTGGAGACACGTGTGTAGGAGCCCGGTGCTGGACACCAGCATGTGTGAGCGGTTCTTTAATGTGCCGTTGTGTTAGGTGTCATATGCCAGACCCAGCTCAGCATCCATCCGCGATGCTAACCTGTACGTGAGTGGCCTCCCCAAGACCATGAGCCAGAAGGACATGGAGCAGCTCTTCTCCCAGTACGGCCGCATCATCACCTCCCGAATCCTGGTGGACCAGGTGACAGGTACAGCCTTGGACCCCCAACCCCCACCCACTGCACCATCCTCCCCCGCCCCGGGGTGCCCGCTGCCCAGGGTGCCCGCTCTAGCACCCCTGCTGCAGGGGCATGGCTGCCCAGCTCTTCACAGGGTTTCCATGACTGGGCTTGGGATCCTCTGATCATTATTCTATTACTATTATTATTGTAAACGATATATATAAATGTGTACTTTTTCTATCTGAAAATGTCCGCTTTTTCAGGTGAAATATTAATTTTACTTTCTCAATATTAAAATCCTGACTATAACAGTCATATCACGAATGCACCGATATAACATCTGAGGTCTGATGAGTTCCTGTCTCAGTTGATGTGATGCTGACGGCTGAAGTCAGGCTGGATGCTGACCTTTGACCCATGTCTCCCGGAGCAGGCATATCTCGAGGGGTGGGCTTCATCCGCTTTGACAAGAGGAACGAGGCCGAGGAGGCCATCAAAGGCCTGAACGGACAAAAGCCCCTGGGGGCAGCCGAACCCATTACGGTGAAGTTCGCCAACAACCCGAGCCAGAAGACGGGTCAGGCCCTGCTCACACAGCTGTACCAGACGGCCCGGCGCTACACCGGACCCTTGCACCATCAGACCCAGCGCTTCAGGTACCTCCCCTAAACAAACCTCCGCCCGCTGCTCCTCTCTCCGCCTGTGCTTTGAGTTGCAGCCGACACGTGCCACTAGAGGGAGGGAGAATACAACACAGGATGCTCAGAGAGAAGCTTTATATTTACGACGACACACCGTGGTATTTCAAACAGGTTGCCTTAGAAACAGATTCAGTACTATGCAATTTGTGCAGGAAAACAGTACAGTAGAATAATATGGAATAACATCGATATACCGACCAGCATTACTACAAATTCAGTCACACACTAACACAAAGAAAAAGTATTTTTATGCAGTACCCCGAATCCACCACCTGAGGGCTCTCTAAGCACTGCACCGGTACTGGGACAGCTCTGCTAGCTGATTGGTGGAGACTGATGTGAAGGCGCTCCCTCTAGTGGATGCATAAACTGCGTGTTAAATGAAAACCCTGTTTGTCTGTCGGATCTTGCCACTAATGTCTCCACCTCCTTCATTCTCCCTCTTGCATTGCAGACTCGACAATTTACTAAACGCCACCTACGGAGTCAAGAGGTAATTTCCAAAAAAAAAATAAAATAAAATAAAATAAAGGTGTCTTTTTTTTAAAAAAAAGTATCCATGCCTGAAACAACCTCAAACAAAGTGCCCGGAATACCCCCTGCTGACATAACGTTACAACTAGAAAGGTAGACTTGAAACACAAAACGCGTTTCCATGGTCAGTGCGAGACCAAGAGCAAACCTATGTAAGCAAGAAGAGCCACACGACACAGCAGGGCATTCTGGCATGGCTTTGTTGAACCTTTTCGTTATTTTTTTGGTTGGTTACTCGACTTGAACTGATTTGTATGTATTTATTTCTTGAACTAACATTTTTGTTTCAGTTTCAGTTGCTTTTTTTTCCACCAGCATGGACATACCAGATTGCGTTTCCGTCTCTTCTGTTCACCCTGTTTTTTGTGTTAATTTATTTCTTGTTTGCTTTCATCCCTCTCTAGGTTTCAGTGTTTTGCTCAATATTGTGAGATTTCTGTTGGAGGTTGTGATTCCTGTGTCCTATTTCTACAGAGACTTTGGTCACCAGGGAATATGACTAAAATATGCAGAGAATGTGGGTTAATGTCCAGTAGAACCGAGCTGTATGGTGTTCTTTTCCGCCTTTCCTAGTGCGAGCAGGTTGGTTCGAAACCTGCAGCACTGCTCCTATGTTTCTAAGGCTGTGGGGAAGAACATCGCCTGCCGATCCCTCAAAGCAGAGGTTCCCCATCAGCAGGGGTGTGTTCCTGTGCGTGTGTGTTTGAAGGCAGTGCGTGGCGTGTGGTTTGGAACTTCAGAATGACACCCATGGTAGCTCTCCATCTCTTTTCCCCAGGTTTTCCCCCATCACCATCGACAGCATGACCAGCCTAGCAGGGGTCAACCTCACTGGACCCACTGGAGCAGGCTGGTGCATCTTCGTCTACAACTTGTCCCCCGAGGCCGACGAGAGCGTCCTGTGGCAGCTGTTTGGGCCGTTTGGTGCCGTCACCAACGTCAAGGTGATCCGCGATTTCACCACCAACAAGTGTAAGGGCTTCGGCTTCGTCACCATGACCAACTATGATGAGGCAGCCATGGCTATCGCCAGCCTCAACGGCTATCGCCTCGGTGACCGCGTGCTGCAGGTCTCGTTCAAGACCAGCAAGCAGCACAAGGCATGAGGGGGAGGGGCCAGGGCCTGGTCACTACCGCTCCTCAGCCTGCAGGGGGAGCTGATGAGCTCCCTGCACATTCACTCTACATGGGCATGGACTGAGTCTCTCTCTGACACTCATTCAGCACACACACACACACACACACGTTATGCACACATTTGCACCCCCCCCCCACACACATACGCGCACGCGTTTAGTCAGAGTTTCGAAAAAAGAAAAATACAACAGGAGTTTTTTTGTTTGTTTTCTCTTTACACAACATGCTAGTCCTTCCCGATGTTTGCCTGGATTGAATTAGTGGGTAACTGGTCTGTGGGAAGGCAGGGGAAGGGGGGGAGAGAAAGTTTTAATGAATGTGACAGAGAATGTGTGCTGAGCGCTTTGATTTAATTCAGGCAAATTACAAGAACTGATGAACAAAAATAATCAATGAACAAAAAGAGAAAAAAAAGTGCAATTTTCCGGAGCTCTTGGCCCATTAAACTCCCCAGTCCTGATGGAGCGGATGTAGTCACTTTTTTACACTTGGGCATTTTGAATCAGTGATTTTTTTTAGATCTAAGAAAAAAAATAATTAAAAAACAGTGTTCTCTTATATTATGATATAACTATATATTCAATATTTAAGGTGGTTATAATAGCCAAGTATGTAAGCATTTTCTAGAACTTTGATTACGGTTTTCTGGCCTCACATACGGTTGCAGTCTGCGCCACTGAAGGTCTGACCCAACAGCTAAAGAGAACACCACCGTCACCTCACCATCGCGAGACAAGCTAGTCATCACACAAAACACAAACCAACACACGCATACATACACACACAAAAGCCAAGATTTATTCAATTACATCAAACGGCAACCGAGAATCTCCCTGTATTTTTACGCTCTAGTTTTTATAAGTTTCAAACTAATTCCATCACATATAGCTTTCTCTTGGAGCATTTCGGCAGTGTTCCCATGGTGATGATGTTTGTGTAATTTCTTTCTGAAAAGGCTAGGAGTACATCTGGAACAAAACTATCTCACTTGGTAACCTTAGTAACCATGCAGTTACTTTTTACGCGTAAAGGATCTCCTACCAAGGGTCGCTTACCATGGAACTGCCCGCGCCGCTATAGCCAGCATACATTCTATAAACGCCGGGACTGAGAGGCTAATTTAAAACAAAACAAAGCCGTACCGACGATAGATGACACCTTCAGACTGGTATTAGCCAGTGTCGGGTAGCCCTGCAGCTCATAACTTCTGTCCGACATACAGCTTCTGTCCGATCTCTCCTTATCATTGGCACGGAGAAGACGGACAGACACACCGGCACTTGACGCCTCGACCGCGAGCGAGGAGGTTCCACCCCAACGCATTTTTAGACACAGCTGCTCAATCAGTGAAAATATCCCGCCAAACGACCCACCCACAAATAATTAAAAAGACATAACGATGCCCACTTTCTTACCGGAAGTCCAAAGTCCTTAAAATACCCTTAAAATGTTCCAGGGTGAGAGACGTTGCTGTAAAATCATGAGAATGTCATGTGATAGAAAAAGAAGGATTTAAAACATGCGCTTAAATCAAGTTTTTCTAAATAACGCTGTGTTAGCCAAAGAGGACAATGATCTCTTTGAAAAAAAGGATTACGTTAGAGATTAATATATTTTTATATCTACAGAAAAAAACAGACCTTGTGCAACGTTTTTACAGATTCTTAAGCGTGGAAAGCTTTGGAACACACCGCATGGCTTTACTGTTCTGAGTTTTCCGTTTTGGAAACCCAGCAAGCTGCGGTGGACGGGAGGGGTCCGACAGGTTGGGCGCATTACATTATCAAAAATACACACACACAAAAGTGAACGAACTTGCGCTGAAAATAAATTAGCAGACATATAAATGTACACATGGGAATGAAACAAAGAAAGTTTCTCTAAAGTTGCATCAATCGTTCCTTCAGAGGCGGTGCGGTGAAATACACATTGCATCACTGGAGACTCCACGAACTAAGCTGAAATCCGCTCCGGAATACACCACAATCCCAAACCTGACTGCGGAATATTTCTGTCCGAGCATCTCATCTACATTTGGCAGTTTAGGATGAAGTATAATCTACCATGCATGTACCATGATCAAAGCACCCAACAGTTTAAATTTGGCGTCATCCTCTATAGTTGCGCTCAGCAATGTTAATGCTAATCTTAACTATATACACATAGCTCACAATAGCCTACACTATATCCTCCTCAATTCATATCATCACAATATTATGTACTATGACTATTTTCCATCCTTGTATTACTTTTAGATGTATCAGAACTGATTTGAACATGTTATGACATTATTTCACCATACTCACACATATCGATCAATATCGTCCTAATTTTTCTGCTTTCTGCGCTACCCAGCAGTTCACCGAACAGACCAGTACTGCAAATGTTAGTGGAGACATCTTTGTAAAATAGTTTTCACCTTAAACACCCAAACATCACAGTGACCTTTGACCCTCTAACTCCAGTTCTGTGTTGCTTGCTCTCTCTTAACACACCCTTATAACAACAATTCAGTCACATTTCATCCAAGCCAGTCAACTACAGCACTTTTGTATTCATAGAAATAACACTCACAAACCCACAGTCCAACTGCAAACAACTACAGCCCAAACCTCTCTGCCTACTGCATGTACTGATGGAGTGCTGGTGAAGCAGCTCCATTACCTTCCAATAACACATCAGGCCTTGGTAGGCTGCCTGCTGAGATCTTTGGTCATTCTTTAGAGTCAGTGACAGCAGGCAGCGGGGGTAGAAATGAGAGACTTGGCAACCTAGGCCAATGGTTTGCTGTAAGGCTCTTTGGAGGAAGTAGCTGGCTAGATTACTGTTTCATCAGAGAGGTCTTAGTGTCCTCATCTCTGGCCACTGATACAATGCATATTAGCCCTTTATCACCACATACACACACACACACACACACACACACACACACACACACACACACACACACAGTAGAGAGCCAGGATCAACAGCGTACTGCACCGCTTAAGCAACAAACACCAATAAAATCATTTAAAAAGACAAAAAAACTTTCCTATGGAACAGTAAGTGCAATGTGCTTCGTTTTTATATTGACTGAGAACAAAAGATATATATATTTTTTAAAAAAGAAATTAAACATCACACTGAAATGGTTTGCGGAATAGTGAAAGGATCAAATGCAATGAACAACAACAACAAAAAAAAAACCTAAGTGTTAACTAACAGATTCATGAAAGGAATCAAATAAACAGTGAGAGCTCTGATCTCTGATAATGTCCATTATCCCTTACTCAGCCCCCAGTTAGTGCTCTGATCATGTATGGTAAAAAAAAACTCAGCCAATTATGGTACTGAAAAGAGCAATTATCAAAGACCGTGAAAGGAATACTGTCTAATATTTCATTCAGTTATAGCCCATGTCGAATTCAGAATATCATTTTTCCTGTAATTTATTGATTTACTTTACATATCAGAATCACATGTTATCTTAACGTATTTGTGTTGTTGATGTTGCCATAGAGAACACACATGGATTAAATAATTTCTTTGGTTGATTTTATTGGGTACAATTTATCTTTTTTTCCATTATTTAAACTTAGTTGCTGTTCCTACAGTGTATGCAGGTTTTAGAATTAGTTAGTTTTTTTATTTCAATCAAAATGTGTTTAATTGTGTTTGTAAACGTCTGTGGTAGCTTTTGTTGCAACATAATTTAAACGAAAAAAAATTTCAATATAGCGCCAACGAACTTGTATTATTTGGGCGACTTTAAGCTTGTAGTTTTAACTTATTGTTAACTTAAAAACTATTTATTATCATTATTATGATTATTATTATTGCCTCGTATAAAAGTATGTTTTGTGTATATTTATGGTTTATTTCATTATATTTGCAAGTTTAAAAGAATTTTAATTTTGCCAAAATGTGGTTACACCGTTTTGTTTTTATTAAAAGGGAACAAATAGACTAAAAAAAAAAAACAGCTTTAGAATTACGATTTGGAAAAGTTCTCCATAGGTAAACAATGCACTGCTATATTAAACTAATTGAAAGTGTAAACATACATGCTGTGTGCTAGATGTTATGCCTTTACTGCTTGTGTTTTGTTTGTCTTGTTAAATGAAAACCTTTTGATTATTTGATCTAATCACAGTCTTGTTTTCCCAGCCACTTTCAGACCCCCTGAGTGAGAGAGGGGTGGGTATGTGGGAGGGACAAAAAGGCGGGGTCTAGGGCGAGTCCAGGGAGGGGCTGTCTGAGGCAGGCTCCAATCAGCAGCCTGGGTCTGATGGTCCTCTCCCAGCTCCTTCCTTTTCTGCCGCACTTCTGTCACACAAATGGAAGGAGAAGGGAACCCTGTCTAAGGGGATGCCGAGTGGGTGGAGCCAAGCAGCTGATCGCATATCCTAACCCCCAGCTGCAGCCAAGGGGCGTGGCCAAAGGCAGGGCTAGGACAGGGGTCAGTGGTTCCTCTGTTTCTCAACCAATTGTATTTTGTGTCGATTAATTTAGAAGGGATACAGAGTTACTTAGCAATGTTTTTCTTACACCATTTCTCAAGAATGGTACAATAGCATAAAAAAAGGAGCGAAACCAGGGCGCCCCTGGAACCAGTACCAGAGGGTGACACGTGAAAACCTCACACTTCCAAACATGACCAAACAAACAGACAACAATGTAACAAAGGGAAAAAAAAGAAATAAAAGAAACCTTTCAGTTTAGTTTAGGATATTTATTATGGGGATTTCAGCTGAAGACGCTTGAGGACTTTTTCATGGAATTGTTTAATTATTTGTACTTTACATGCCAGAAAAAAAAATAAAATAAAAGTTGGGAATCCTGGCGTTTGGTTTGTTCTTGCGTTTGGCTGTAGGTGTGTGGGTGGATGCAAGCAGAATCCTGAAAAAGCCAAATGAAGGAGTGCTGATGTAATTACTGTTGACTACTCTGAACACTGACGGAGTCGGTTGCTACTGCACACACACACACACACACCCACACCATATACACACTGCTGCATGTCCACTGCTGTACGGCCACGTCCTGACCCCAGTAACAGTACAACCTACTAAACCTATATTACCAATATAAACTACATTATAAAACCACAGCAGTCCAATATTGACACACACACACACACAAAATAACTGACCAGAGGAAGCAATCTGGGGGCTTCACATTAAAATTCAACTTTATTTGCAAAATCATAATGAATGGAATGTGGACAGTGTTCTGTATCAGTACAGACAGGAGAACAAAACCAGCAATGAAGCACTTTTACTATCCCAGTGAACTCCGCCCTCATCCTGATCAGGCTGGCAAGGAGGCGCACGGCCACGACACGCCTGCAGCAGGGAGACAGCAGGACACCCGTTAAGCACAGGACACCCCGTGAAGCATGATCCATAATCAACGTTTGTGTGTGTTCATAAAAAACTATGGATGCTCTCAGAGAGCCCAAGACAGGTTAACACCAACATGTCTACTAAACACACCCACACTTCAAATGTAACATACATTTAAAATATTATTAAATATCACAGAACAGTACATTAATCTCTACAGACAACATCTACCAGTTCAGCCCAGTTTCACCAGTACTGAACCAGTACTGCGTGCCAGGGACGTAGCTAACGTGGGGGGTGCTGGTGTTTCAACACTCACACTTTTGCTGAAACAAGATTCCATCCCCCACTTTTGTCAGATTAAATTGATACTTTCAGAGGGGATTTTACTTCCTCATCCCAGAACATCCCAACTTTTGAAAAGCTTGATACACCCCTGCTGTGTGCCCACAGCGCCCAGGAGAGCCAGGGTCCCCTTTCAGCAAAGCATTCAAGATCTCCTCGATTTGAATCTGTGCTGGCCTGTACTGCCCCCTGCTGGTGGAACAGAGGCTCTCTAGAGATTAAAGCTGCCTCTGGCTTTCCATGTTCATGAACGCTAAGCTCACCTGAGCACCTGAGGGTGGCGCTCTAGAACTCATCGTGGCCAGTGAGGGAGGAGTGAGCGGTAGGTGGATCCAGACACACAGCGGGCGTAGTGAACTCCATCAGATATTCACAGCGGCTGGGTTCCGATGTGGATGTCACCACGGTTTCCTTCCCGCAGGTCAGCTTCACCTGAGGAGAGCAACAGCAGTGTGGAGCGTGACCACGGTAACGCGGGAGCATGTGGTATGTACTGGAACGTGACCGTGGTAACGGCAGGAGCGGAGGTGGGACACTACTCACTGTGGTTGACCTGTTGGGACCTTGCCAGCATCCTGTGCCATGTTCATACTTCATCACCTGGTATTTATTCTCCTCAGGCCCTGCCCAGGTTCCCCATGTCCTAGTAAGACGTACGTACGTATATACACACACACACACACACACACACACACACACACACTCCGAGTGAGAGCAAGCTCTTCAGCAATAAATTCATCAACAGATTTTGAGATCATGGGAAGACTTACCCCAGGTTGGTCTCGGATCCTCCATACTTGGGTTTCTGGGAGACTCGGTTGAATGGACAGAGTCTGTAGATGTACCTACCGAGGGAAGGCAGGAAACATGAGCGCACAGCCGCATCCCACACCAGAAAAACACCAAACTCCTGAAGTGTTCAGAAGCGGTCTGATGGGTGAGGTGAACCTACTCGCTGGTGGAGAGCTCGTAGCACTGGCTGTACAGGTACGCAAACTCAGCGCTGGGACCAAAGTCAAAGGCCATCTCTTTCTCAATATTCCTGTTGAGACAAACAGACTCACATGTCCCGTTCAGGAGTCGCAGGTTCACATTCCCACCCAGAGGATGCTGGGAATGGTGGGAAAGATCTCGGCTTCGCTGCACCTACTTGATCTGATCCTCCACTTCACGCAGGGCTTTCTCGGACTCCTCAAAGTCGTCCCTGGCTTTCTGAGCAGCTGTGGAGGACAGAAGACTGGAACCACATTTTGCTGACAAGGCGTCATGCTGAATCAAGTTGCCTGCAGTCAAACTCTTTGGTATGAAGCACTGAGGGTGGGAGGGGGTTGGGAGGAGGACTGACCGTCGATCAGGGTCTGTGTCTCAGCGCCGTACGGCGGCATGGCCTCTTCATCTTCCTCCTTCTTCTCCTCTGTACTCGCAGTGGGCGGGGCCTGTACCGCACAATGCAAGCATCTTTACTGGTCTGCTTTCCTGACAGGGCAGCTGGTCAAACTTGTAGACCTGCAAAACAGATCTGCAGCTTCATCTTCCTCACCTTATCGTGGTCTTCCTCAGGAAAATCCTCTTCTTCTTCATCCTCATCCTCCTCCTCTTCTGGGATGTCTTCATCATCAGGGTATGGCTCAGAGTCATTGTCAACCATGGGCTCCTTGATCTCGTCGGGGGGCGTGGCTATGGACATTGTGCTCTCATCCGGAGGCGTGGCTACAGGTGTAAGTTCCACAGGCTGCGACTGCAAGAGGCAGAAAACATGTTGGTAAACATCAGTTTTGTAGCCAAGCACACAGAGTCCATTTAAACACTCCTCACAAATAACCGCATCAGAACGGCACAACGGGCCCTGACCAGATCTTAAACGCAGAAGTACAGATCTTCATAAAAGTCAAAAACAGCAATCAGCCAGTGAGATCGTCATGCCTTACAGCAGAGCTCATCTACTACAGTACATTTCAAAAGATGCTTCATGTCAAAACCCGAGAATGTTACTGGTTCTCGCTGCATTACAAACATGGTTGACAATTCTAAAATACTCTTGTGCACCCAGTGCTGCCCTCACATGGACCGAAGTGGCATCAGCAAGACTGGAGGACGGAAAGCTCTTGATATTTAGCCGACTCTTGGTAGAGATGTCAACATCTGTCAAACATTTATGTAATATGAAGATTTCAAATTAAGCTTGTTCAAAGTGAAGGACTTTTCCGTTTGGTTTCATTCCTCTGACCGTCCTCTTGGTGAGGCACAGGGTGGTGCGACACACCTTCAGAGCAGTTCACGTTTCACCACGGAGGACAGAAGGAAAACGCTGTTCACTATAAGAGTGCTTGGTCTACAGTTAGCAGTTACATGCACATCTATATAGCGGCTCAGTTAAATGCGTGCTGGCTAGTTTAAGAGATAACCTAAAACAGCTAAGCTACGGCTTGTTGGCTCTTAATGTGTGATGTTCATGGAAATTATGTAATAAAGATCATCACCAAGCTAGCAACACATTCTACTTGAATCAAAGTGAATCAAAGCTGTGTCCTGTTCCCACCTGAGTAAAAAAATACCCGTAGTTCTGTGGAGTTCTGGCAGACCGCAGCCTGCCTCAACTTGTGAGGAGGTTTTGGTTATTTCTAAGGATCAAGACCAACAAAGTGCAGGACACCCCAGAACACAGAGAAAATACTGCTAAGACACTCAGCAAATCTCAGTGAGTAACTACAAAAAAAAAAGATCAAATGTTACTCAAATGCTACCTCTGACATCCTTGTGTATATCATGTGTCCAAGATTTGTGATCGTCAGTGGTGAAACCTCCCTCAGATCATGTGACAAAGTAAATGAAAGCAAATGTGCTACACATTCATGGCACAGTCTTAGACTAAAAAGTTTTTGGCAGATTATTTAAGACAGCAGAATATAATTCAAGCTGTGAGCCTGGTTATGTCAGGTGTGTGTGCGCGTGTGTTTTATCATTACACACCTCTGAGATGTACTTGTCCTTAATGTTGCTCCACACACTTTCAAAAGCTGCCGTGTCAACTTGTTCTGCCCCTCCAAGGAGCCCCTGGAGGTAAAAACACAAACCAGGATCAGCGGAGAGAGAGAAGGAGGAGTGCAAGAACGAGAGGGATGGGGGGGGGGTGTAAGTAAGTAAAGAGACAAAGTGAGAAAGGTAAGCAAACACACCTGGGTCTCAGTGTCTGAAAAACTGCCATCAGCATCTGGATCAAGCTCTGTATGGGCCTGCAGCTCAGTGAGAGAAACACTGAAAACACACACACCCATCATCAGCTGGCCAAACACACCATCTGCACTACAACTGTACATGCACGCGCGCGCACACACACACACACACACACACACACACACGCGCGCGCGCGCACACACACACACACGCGCGCGCACACACACACGCGCGCGCACACCCACACACCCGTGACACTCACAACCCATCTGCATCATCGTCCAGCTCAAGAAAAGCCTCTGCCATTTTGGCTTTGTCCTTCTCCGCTCGACTGGCTGCCTTTTGTTCTGCAGTAACAGCAAAAAATGGCAAGAGCTTCATTTAAAACAGCGCCGACAGAGCACCCACCCACTACACCAACCCCCACCCCGGAACCCACCCCAACACCAGCGCCGACAGAGCACCCCCCCCCAACACCAACGCACCCACAAACACCCGGCG
>JAOYMR010000004.1:8248676-8264267 GCA_025802075.1 Tenebrosternarchus preto | reverse complement strand
ACACTGCACAGAACGTCCAAACATCTCTGTAACACACTGCACAGAACGTCCAAACATCTCTGTAACACACTGCACAGGTTTATGCCCACACACGTTATTAACAAGCTGAAATCAGGATCGGTCTTCAGTTCTCATCTTGTGTGGAGTATCAGGTTCTAGCTGTCACACGTTTGGTTTCCTAGCTGCCATTAATAATATAATTACTAATCTCTTGCATCCCACAGCTACTGAAACTATTGTGGAAAGGCTTGTTCACCATTCAAACAATGTCTGAGCGTTTCTGCACCATGGAGCTCCAGTTTCTTATTGTACAGTGTTGTGCTTCACAACTGTTCCTTGTATCATTCACACCTATCACCAAATATATAGTACCCAGTCTGCAAACGGCCACAGAATGCAGTACGTGGAGTGGAGTGGACTGCTGGGATACTGTCTGTGTATGAACCATGCAGCTTGTGTGTGCTGGTAGGTTGTTTGCTCTCTGTATTGTGCTGATAGTGATGGCAGTATGATGGCAGCTGAATGGGTGAACACTGTTAACTTCTCATTGTGCTCAACCTTATGCTGCTTATAAAAGGCAAACAAAGCTTAAAACCTGGGATTTGAGTCAAAGTGCACAGCATTATGTTCTCCTGGTCGAGAAGCACAGGCAGATAAGTTGACAATACAGGCAGAATACAGACGATACTGTGGCAGTCTGAACACAGTGACAGTCTGAATTCTGTGGCAGCCTGAACGCAGGGACAGTCTGAATTCTGTGGCTGCCTGAACACAGGGACAGTCTGAATTCTGTGGCTGCCTGAACACAGGGACAGTCTGAATTCTGTGGCTGCCTGAACACAGGGACAGTCTGAATTCTGTGGCAGCCTCAACACTGTGTCCCTGGCTGACGAACTGTCGATCACGGTCAATAGCGGACAAACAGGATGAATATTAAACAAGATTTTTAAAATGCTTGTGTTTTAAGTTATGGCTAATGTACAGTATAACATATCTCCTAGCAACCATCAAATGCAAATGGTGCCTGTTCAGGGTTGGGTGTGTGTGTGTGTGTGTCACACTGCAACTTCATGTATCTCAAGCGGAAAAGAAACACCTGACACTACAACGTCCACATAACTGATTGCTTGGCTGGTCTGGCTCTCAAAAACCCCAAACTGGAGGCATTCTTGGCACAACAGGACAGCATATGGCACCACATGGCACAGCTGGGATTTGAATAATAAATCCTGACACTGGCCTGGCCGCCATGGTACTGAATTTCACCACCCAGTTGAAGTGAAACAAACCTGAAGTGAAACAAAAGTGTCTGGAACAGAGAAAAGTTTGTTTACCAAATAATATTTAGGAGTTTCAGTGTTTAATTGAAATCTATCATCACTTCTCTATATGTGATCAGTGTACCACAAAAAGCACAGACTGATCCTGCCAGATCCACACATCGAGTGTTCAGGATGCCCTCCTCCCCTGCCCACACAGCTGGCAGAAAGCATATGCTCAGCAGACCATCACAAAGGCTTCAGAAGGGTGACTACTTCTGTGATTGGAGGAGATCAGTTCCCATCAGTCCTCCTGATTGGTGGAGATCAGTTCCCATCAGTACTCCTGATTGGTGGAGGTATGTTCCAAACAGTCCTCCTGATTGGTGGAGGTATGTTCCAAACAGTCCTCCTGACTGCACTATGACCTGAGCCTTTATTTCCAAGCTGTCTCATTTCCTTTTGTCTCTGAAAATGCAAGACTGATCTTGTTTAAAAACATTTTTCCAAAACTTCTACACCTCTACCTGCATCAAATAATTGCCTAGAAACACTGCCTTAGCCCACAGCTCTGTGTGGTGTTGCAATTATCCTACTGGCTTAGGAAAGGTGAAAGTTGTCTTGACTTGTCTACATGGCATGTCTCGCAGAGTGCAACAGGAGCTGGGCAGAGGGTGGTAGGAGGCGGTGCCCACAGCAGAGCGGGCAGAGGGCGGCTCTGAGCAGCAGATGCCAGGACTCTGAGCTCCAGCGGTGTGGAAGCAAATGCTCAATAAATCTCCATGTGCTGCCCGACCTCACGGCATCAGGCAGCTATTACTTGGCTGTCAGCACAGGGGGGAGAGATATCACCCTAATAAACCAAAAGAGTGAAAATAAAAACTTCACAGGTACAATAGATGTTCTTCTCCCTCCACCTCCTCCATGTGATTGAAGAAGAAACTGTACTCAGCATCCGTATTCTGTTCTGTGCCACACACACACACACACACACACTCATACATTTATATATACATACACAACCACATACACACAGACCAAAACATTTATACACACAAAAACTCTACTGAAAAACGCACTTTGAAAATATGTATGTGAGCGCACACACATACACAGTGAGCACAGATGGAAATACACTCAAAAACAAAATACAATGACACACTTTGCACTTTCATCACACACACACGCACACACACACACAATAATGGGAATAGAGTGCAATGGCTCAATAAAAGCAGCATCTGACATAACATTCTGCTTCTTGCAGTGCCTCTCTATTTCACACACACACACACACACACACACACACACACACACACACACACGCTTTCTTTCCCCTCTCTCTCTGTGTGCTGTGCCGCCCACAGAAGGAGCAGGTCAGGCACTGCGGCCATACTAATGCCCGCCGAATGCCAGCGAGTGCGAGGCCTGGAAGACCAGCGCGGGCTCCGTGTCTCCAGCGAGCCCCGCCTGGCTCTCTCCCTGCTGCCTGCTGAGTGTGCCGTCTGTAGCCTGGGAGGAAGGAAGCGGGGCCTCGGGCTCTCCGCTTCCCCTCCGGCCACTCTCACACTGCGACTTTAATACAGTAACGCCATCCCACCACCCCCCTGCCCACCCCCAGGTCCACATGCTTCCTTCTCCTCCAGCCGTCATGCCTGTGGATAAGAATGTGATGCTGTGGATAAGAGCACGGTACCCACACTCACCCTGGAGGGAAACAGATGCACTGCGTGTGTTCAGACACAGCAAATGCATCGTGGTGACATTAAGTGCTGTGGGCGTGGGGTCAGCTCGGGTCAACTGGGACGTGTGTACGTGGAGCTCGAAGGCCACCCTTCATAGATCCACACGGGAGGATGTGTAAGCTGCTCACAGATGAGAGGCCTGGCTGAACCCATCAATGGCAACACTTAAACAGGGATAAAAATGTGTGCAATTCCGCAGTAACAAAACTGACAGCATTTTAGCTTGAATTGATTAGAGGACAGATGCATTTTTGCAAGCGTGGGTTTTATGGTGAATGAGTCGTTTGCTCCGAAGTGGCTGAACAGGTGTGTGTGGACATACAACGCCATAACCCAACGCACAGACACTGATCTGGAGCTTCCAGCGATCTCATCCAGCCCAGATGACGCCAGCACCTCGCTCTTAAGCCCATCCAGTTATTCTTGACATCTCACTATCCGTCGATGAAACTGTGTTCGTTCACTAGTGCGGGTCATAAAACTTATCTCGTGTTTGCGCACGGAGAAATCTGCTAGACCGTTGCATTTTCTTAGTTTCTGTTTTATCTAGAGCTCCTATGCTAAGATCGGGTGAACGCATCGACGGGCGAGGTGGCTTGGATAAGTTTGGTAGATCACGTTTCTACCATGTCATATTCTGGTTCTCTGGAAAAATTACGGACCATTACGCATAACGCATCATCGAGAACCCACGCGTCTTGACTTAACCCCTTATTTAAATAAATAGGCTTCAACACTTTCATCCTTCAGCAGAAACTTTCTTAAATCTTACCGTTTATTTCCAACACAGTTTCCGATGGATGTGCTAGTTGTTCCATGGAAAGACGAAGGCCAGGACATGCGCGACTTCTTAAGCCCCGGCCGGTCACTCGTGTCCATCGCATTCGAGCGCTCTATCTGTCGGTGGTGATGCCGGTCGGTGTCAGAGTAGCCGCGGTGTTTGATTTTGATCGGGGTCCGCGGTTGTCTCCACAGATGCTGCGGTGGTTTGAGGGTAGCCTGTCCCTCCCGAGGAACCGGCAGCGAGAGAGACAAGCTCTTTTTCGAGCAAGGTGGCGGTTCCATCATAGTGCAAATTAAAATATCTATTCAAATAAATATCTAAGTATATTAAAAGGAATCGAAAAAAGCTTTATGGCTATATATTCTCGCACATCAAAAAATAAGACCGTTTATTGTCCATAACTGGCTCTTCTCCATATTCAACAGTGAAAATATAACATAAACAAGTCCAAGGCAGTTATATTCTGTGCTTTTAAAAGACAAGACACTATTACACAAACATAGTCAAACAATTCTAAAATCAATCACAGTGTACGGATAACAGGTAATGGCGGTTTGTTACCCTTTTCTTGACATGCTGTGTAGTTGTATCGATTATTATTCATTCAAAAGTTGTGGATCAAAAATATGTCTGCTTGAATCCGCTTAAAACCGTACGACGCGCCGTTTTCTCACGCGTTCGCCAGTGTTGTTCCCACTTAAGTTTGTCTCCTCGTCGCTCATGGCGCAATGAATCACTTGTACAGTACAAATTATTGCTTTTTTTTCCAACCTGTTATTGCAGAGCCCCTGAACGCTGGAGCCGCGCTGTGCTGGTTATTATTGCTCCTGCTAACAGCACATGTCTGTCAAAGATCGTTCGAAATCACTCCGTTTCCAACTGGAGCCACGAAAAGTCTCCGGCTGAGGAAAAAATTGTACATCTGGAACTAAAGCGACTAAAACTCGTGCTCACCGTCCACAGATTCACCTTCCACCTCCATTTAAAAGCTCCAAGCAAGCAGTTTCATTTCATGAGTAATTCTGAATTTTGCCTAGAGAACATCGTGCGTGGGATGTTCCCGAAACCCATGAACGGTTTTTCGTGTCGTTCCTTGGTTTCTTGATTCTGAGCTAGAAAGCATTCCTTCCGCGAACTAATCGTTGCTAATCGTGGTCCCCGAGGTCCTGCTATTAGCAGTTATCTTATCCGTCTCTTTCTTGCTAACATCCTTCAGTTTATCGACAGATGTTAAATTATGGCATTTGAGATACACAATTACGCTTCAACATCTCCGGCACACACTCTCACTCTCACAATCACTCTCTTCTCTCTCTCTCTTCCTCCCTCTCTCGCTCTCTCTCTTCTCTCTCTTCCTCCTTCTCCCTTTTTTATGTCTATTTAAAGTAAGCAAGTATTCGAACCTGCCCTCGACGCAGTTTTGCTTTCTCTCGGAGAAGATGACAACATTATCGGATTTAGGCGGCCGTTTACTTTTCTCTCCGTGTTGTGTTCGTCCATTTGACAACGTAGTGATTCGCTCATCGTAGCAAGTGAACCCGGCACAGGGAAGCGCGCGCGCATCAAAGAGGCACGCGAATAAGAATGGTGACTATTAAAAACGACCAGTCTAATGTAACACCGCTACATACTGTTTACATACTACTGACGCGGAACAAAGCGTCCACAGTGCACGAAACACGAGCAAAACTAAATGTCACTGTAATATCACTGCCTGTTTACATAAGAACCGCATTTTATGTTCGTTGGCAGCTGTTTGTCGCAGTATTTCCCAGTAATGCTGTCACTTTACGTTTTCACTGATTTATTATAATCAAAATTATCATGTTTCGGCAAGGGATGAAAACGTAATCACAGGGAGTTGTGTTTCTCGTCTGAATTCACAAATGACAATTAAAATATAAATTTTAGACATTTATGCAATTATTTGTTGAATTTAGATGAAGGACAAATGATTAACCCTTGATATTGGGCAATAGCGCTACTGTCATTGTAGTCTCCGCTCGACACAAGCTTGCGCGCACTTCTAGCTGACGTGTGTGGTTAAATGTATAAAATTTCACCGATCATAAAGTAAAATCCACCTAAAAAGTCGTCTTTTTACTGTTTTCATAGGAACTTGGTCAACATTGTGTGAACATAACTGTTAATATAATACAGTGTTGGGTATAATGTCTCCTTTAGCAAATACTAGTCCAACGACCGGCTGTTTTTGAAGTCAATTTATTCAAAGATGAGTTATAATACTCCACCTTTGGACTCCACCTTTATAATACTCCACCTTTCCGAGAGGCACTTGGAATATGTAATTACAGAGAGAAAATACTAATATCCATCTCTAGGGAGAGAAAAACAAAACAATCCAACAAGAGACACCAAATCCTAAATGCCAGGCCTTTTCTGAATAAAATCCTCTGGTTAGCAGACGAAGGGTGAGGGAAGGATGACTTGGTCTCAGCTCCTCGATTAGGGGCGGGACTCAACCCCCCACCCCCACCCCTAAGGTAAGCCACCAACACCTGCCAATAAGTGATTCTGTCCAACCTGCTGTGGTCAATAAAGGAGTTTAGAAACACCAGACAGTGTGGTTCCTCAACGATTACTATGATGGCAGAAGGGGGGGGGGGGTTTCCAGAAGCCTCTGTACGTTTAGGCAACGCGTAAACAAATCTGGTTTGAAATAGCTCTGCAAAATATGAAATGGTCAAATTCTGTGTGGATTAAAAAACTAGCCAAGGACTCCAGTACACTGTGTTGTGAAAGATACTCACTCAAAGCGTCCGTCTCACAAAACAGACTGAGGATTTAAGTGAGGTGAGACGAGACCCTTGTCACGCTCTCATTACCGCACTGTGAAACCAAACGCACTCCACCCACTGCCAAGCCAACACACAGACAAGCACAAAAGCCAGTCTACTCGCACGCTGCCAAGAGGTCTGTAAGTGTCTGCTGTTCCGTTCCCAACTGTGGCCTCAGCAGCAGAGCCTCCCTCTTTTCTTGGAGAAAGTGGGGAAAATCAAATATTAATCCTTATTGTTCTGCTGACAGGGAAGAACGGGTCAGCGCTAAAATCTGAGAAAGAACTCAGGCAGCGCCGTGTGTGTGTGTGTGTGTGTGTGTGTGTGGGACTTGTCTTTGGGAGACGTTGATGCGTTGCTAAGTCGGCTTGGCATGGCACACCCGCGAGCTTGGAGTGCGTTAATTGTTCTGCCGTGGTTCAGTCCTTCACATGAAGGAACCCAAAATAGCCACGGCTCACGTTTTTGGTTTTGCCTGTATCGCGACAGCAGCAGGGGCTGAAGCACATTCAGCTCCTTTTACCAGTCCATTACCTGCCTGCCTCTCGCCCTCCCCTCCCCCACGACTCCTATGGTTTCCTCTGCATGTGCGCGGGGCAGTTCTGGAGTACAGAAACCACCAGCCTTGACTGTGGTTTCCAGCAGGAGAGAGGTGATCGACAGTCTAATTGCCCTTTAATTGGATTGGAGGAGTGATGAAAGTGTGCTTCAAAGGCAGGAGATCTGGCCTGATGGAGCTGGAGACGGGGTCGAGTGTCAGCGTGACCCGCCCGGTGGGCCGAATCACCCACACCCTTCCGCTAACAGCTCATCACAGGACACGGCGACCTAACCAGCGCTCTCACACACACACACACACACACACCTGTCAAACGGACGGCCGTGGACGATTCAGGCGATGCTAAACGGCACTTTCCGCGAGAATAAGCGCCGCGCTCTGACAATACTGACGAGCACATGTGTCACCACCAGCACCTCCTCGTAAGAGGTACTGCAGCTAGCTGATCGGGGGGGGGGGCTATTTGGGAAAATCACAGGTTTCCATAGCAGTCAACACCAATGGTGCAGGGTGACTGCGGGGGTGGAAGCAAGCAGAAAAAAGAAAAATAAAAGGCAGAAATATAAATGTGTCTGACAAATCGCCCGCACTGCTTTGGTTTCAAAGCCCAGGGGATACAGGCCTCAGTGATCCCAGGTTCAAGAAAAAGCAGATATTTATAGCAACACTGATGAAAGGCAAGGGAGAGCCACAATGAAGAAGAAAACAAAAACGCCACCAGGGGGAGGTTGTGTGGGGACACCCCGCCCCTCCCGCCTCTGCTGGTAGCCAGCAAAAAATAAAAAAAAATGACATCTCATTTTTCTGCGCCTGTTAACACACTAATACAGGGCTCTTGCTCCGCTGGGCCAGTAGGGAGGCAGCAGGAAGCCTATTGAGTGCATTCCACAATGACCAGTACAGACTGCCTTCTGCACTCCAGTCTCATCTCACATGAATCTCCACTAGAATGGCTTGGCCCTGGTTAACCAGTCACCACAGACCATTATCCTAATGTACAGGGAGACGAGGTTCTTTTGGGCGGCCCTCGTTCAAGCGCGTTACATCTTGAAAACGTACACAAGAAAAATCGCTGCACATGCACCGGCGCGTGTCTAGACGCCGGTCCGTGGAGCCGTGCTGCCGACTCACCCACACATCATCTGAGGACTGAACCAAGCCGAACTCCACTCGAACACGGGTGACATTTCGCTTTGATCATATTTTAATGATGTCAATAGTCTACCCCCCCCCCCCCATCTCCACTAGCCCACTGCTTCAGATAGCCAATTTAGGTTTGTTCTGCAGTGTTCTCTTGCTGAACAGGCACTGACATTCACTTTCTAAGGAGATACGATATCACAGTGGGTGTGGCAGCTGATACCACTGAAACCCCCCCGAAAACATGGAAATCTCACAATTGCCATTAAACAGGATAGGTGTGGAGCCAAACCCTAGCATTGACTTCAATAAAACTATTTATAATGATGCTTCTTAGACTTGGCTTCCAGTTCCACTGCACTTGTTCCTGTGGTCCACTGCCATCCTTGTTAGGTTAGATCACAAGGAAGATTCGTCTGCCAACATTAAAAAGGGGCGCGTCCTCAACTTTATGAGCACAAAGACGCAGTTCAAGAGAATCAACGAGAGAGAGGGAACAGATTTTAACAAGGGTACACTATGTACTGAGTACAGGACTGAGTTAACCTTCTAGTACAAGATGCACCAACATAAGCATTGGTCAGGAACCCGACATGTCATACAGCATCGAGAGAAGTCAAGCCCAGTCCAAACATTAGAAGAAGCTCAGCTGAGCCCAGCATGGGGCATCAGGCCTGTGTGCCCAGCCACAGGTTAACACAGCTCGACAAACATACATACAAATAAATGCACAAGGAGACATGGAGGAACTTAAATAATATTTACTTGCTCATACAGGTCACCAAAAAAAAAAAAGCAGATCTGTACAAATGGATAAAGCTGAGCAGTCAATTAACCAATGGAAAATAAAGCCTTGCTAAGCTCTGTTTACACAGCAGCACCCCCTGGTCCATACATGTGTGAATTCATTTGGGATAAGACCAATGCGCCCCCCCCACACACACACGATCAAGACTAAAATAATAAATCAAACAAGTACACAGCAAATCAATGTTAAATATTTTAGGATCACATTTGGCAGAGACGATTACAACAAACACTTCCAACAAGAGTAACCACCATGAGGCACAGCACAAGCCAGAGGTAATGAGCCATCACAATCAAAATGGCAACCAGATAAAGTCACACAGATCCAGTACTCATACACCTCATACACCAGGCAGCAACAGCTCCACCCCTGTGGAACACAGACGGCGAAGGAGTCATCAGTTACAATCAATGTAGTAATAAAAAAAAATAAAAAAAAAAACCACCACCACACAACATTTGGGCAAAAGTCCAGCCTGGTCAGAAGTGTCAAATGTTCCAGTACTAAAGAAAACAGCAGGCAAGCAAGGCTGAGCACGTACCCTCCATCTCCCTCTAGTGGTTCATAGGGGAATGGCAGATATAGGTGTTGGGGCAAAAGACGAGCAAGACACACAGTGCTAGGAACAGAGGAACCAAACGGTATGGACCCACTAAGGTTGTTCCCTGAACATCTCCACCCAAACACTGCAACAACAAAACTGCAGACTGAACACAAGATGAAACAGGGCAGGAAGTAAACAGAAGAGGGAGAGAGAGGACATGTCCACTCAAACCACACGGAACGACAGGGAACAGACTTGACATGGGCGAGGAAGGCAAGTGTTACGTCCGCCAAGTGCAGCACACAACATTCAGTGCAGGAAAGCAGGCCTCGTGATGGAGGAGGGTGGAGGAGTGCACCTAAACATGGTGCCGAGTGGGGGCAACGGACATAACGCAGGCAGTGTGAAGGACAACTACTCTGTTACAGCTGCAAAGACCTACAAAAATCCATGAATCCCAGCCAGACCTTACATGAACCCCAGCCAGACCCAGGATCATCTTACATGCAGAGTGGACACTGCCCCAGAGCCAGGAGAGAAAGAGACTCCAATCATGAGCACTATAGCAACTATATACAAAAAAATAGGGAGGGTGAGAGAGAGAAACAGTAAGATCTATAAAACAAAAAGACCAGAGGAAGGGGCTTCCTTTCCCTTTTGCGGTACCCAACATCTTGGTGATTCCAGTAAACAAAGGGGAAGGAGGGGAGGAAAAAACTTAAAATTCAAATTAAAAGGAAACAAAAAGGCAAATTAAAAAGGGGGGAATAAAAAAATAATTTACATTCAAACTGAAAATCATATGCACCAACAAAACTCCCATTGGCTGGCTGGTGTCGGACTGGCCAGGGCGCAGGATTACCCTCCTGGCCTGGGGTCTCCGACGGGCCTCTGCGCCAGGTCAGTTCGCTACAGGTCCCACCTCCTCCAGGCCATTAAAAGATGCGCTTGCGCTTCAGGTAGGAGTCGGCATAGTGGCCCCCGAGGCCCTGAGAATGCTGGCCCACGTAGCCGCCCTCAGGGCTGGGTTCCGGAGACGGAATCAGGCGAGAGAAGAGACGCTTCTGCCCACCGCCTGGAGTCTGCAACGAATCACAGCAGGGGGTGAGCAAGGGAGGCTAAAGAGGGTTTTACAGTCACTGGCATTACATGGAGGAGGCACCTACCTTCAGTCCAGTCCCAGGTGCAGCAGAGAACAGGCCCGAGTGAGTGACAGGAGGCATTCCCACAGCCTGGCCAAACAGAGCACCGTTTAACACCTAACCAATCTAACCCAACAACCTTCCACATTAAGTCAGCTCTGCCTGGCACAAACGCACGGCTGAGCAAACATAGAAATGCACACGACACATTTAGCCAATCTACAAAACCAAAAATAGCAAGTGCCAAGTAAAACCTTGGGGTTAAAAGCTAATTTAATGATTCTCACACTTCACACAACCTTCTAGGAGGATGAGGAGGGAGTGTGAGGATCATTAAAAGAACTGCCCACTCAAGGCAAATCAATAGAAGGCATCAAATATCAGTGTCTCTCTGGAAGACTCTGCAGGTTAGTGGAGGGCCGAGGCGTACTGTAACGCAGTCCACTGTGGCGCTGCAGGACCGTACCTTATTCAGCTGGACAGGCAGCGCGCCAACAGGGGCTCTGAAGTAGGAGGAGCCAGGTGGGCTGGTGGAGGAGGAGAAGGGAGACGGTTGGTCGGTGAAACTCACGTGGCCCGAGCGCTGCAGATAAACACGTGCAGAGTTACAAAAGAGCACCTACAGGAGACCTGCGGAGGACATCAGCATGCCAAAAAAAAAAAAAAAACACACACAAAAAAAAAACACAAAGGCTGTTGTGGACAGGTTAGCGTGATTCAATCTGAAAAAGCAGCCATTTGTTTTTGGTTCATCAGACATGAGCATTAAATGGCTAAAGTATTTCTTAAGGATAAGCAGCAGCCAATACAAAAGAATGAAATGCATTGAGTTAATAACACTCATGAATAGTTAAATATTCGGTTTCCATACACACTGTTACGTGTGACAGATGGGAGATGGACAAGCCTAGCTCAGGAACTGCTCATGGAGATGTGCTAGTTGGCCAACTTGGGTGCAAACATCTCAGAGAGCAACATGAACATTGTCCCTGAAAAGAAAACAGAACGACCTCCAAAAGCTAATAAGCAAAGCCTGAATACAACTGGTCTTTTGTTGAGGGTTGTAGCAGTACTTTGAAACAGACAATGCAAGTAAGTGTCTGCTGTAACCTTTACATAATGCTACAGGAATCCAGCCTATACAGACGACACTTCTGCTTACTAGCTTCCTGCAAGTTCTTTACGTGTTTTTTTTTGTAGTATTCAAAGTTAATTGTTTAAACTCACTCACTTTTACCAAAACGTCATCAGAAATTGAAGATCTAAATATCGACTGACCAGTACAAACCATTGTGTTTAAGTGTTTGGACTGATGACCAAACACTGGTGTGAGATTCTCTGGAGCACAACAGAAAATGTCAGGACAGATAAGCCAAGTTTGACAGACATCAGCCATCAGAGGGAAATAACGCTCTAAATGTCCCAGTCAATCATAATTCATTGCCGTTATCGGACAGTGTTGTCCATACTAATTTAACAACGTCAAATAAAATTTCACATTTTCAGAGAAGCACTGAATGTTACAGCCAACAAATTCTTTTCAGTTTAAATCAGCCCAGCCTCTTGGGTAAATGTTCTGGGAGGCTCACAGTTTAAAGAGGAAGGTTCACGCACTATACCTGTACTCCGTAGTCTGACAGCCGAGCCCCATCCCGAGACTCCTGCTGCTCGTACAGGTGAGACAGGGGGTCCTGCAAACAGGTCCCAGATCAGTACATTTACCAGCACACATATTGAAAGGGAGAAGCTTCACCACCGACCTGGTGCAGTGACGGGAACTCGTAGGAATCATGGCGACGCTGGCTCTGGCTGTAGTTGGAGTGGACTGCCAGGCCTGGGCGCGGGTGGTGTGCAGGCGTGGGTCTCTTCCTGTACGGGTGAGTCCTGGGGGTGGCAGCTAGAGGGGTGGGGTGAGGGGGGGTGGTTCAGGCACGTTAGACTACAGGGTAGAACTCGACACGACTGCATACGTCAGGATGCCAGTGGCCCACCTGAGGACGGGAATATACTGGGCGCGTTGAGGAACGGGTTCTGGGTCACACCAAGGTCTTCGTTGGGCTCTCCCAACATGGACGCCTTCATTACAAAAATGCATAAATAACCAACCAGTACACAACAGTACATAAATTGCTTGCATTTTCATGGTCTGCAAATTGCTGACAGAAAAGTCCTAGAAGCTTAATGAAGGCAGCAAGTCACCCCAGAAATGCAGATCCGAGTTCTGTAACTATATATCCGAGTTCACTGTATGACTCAGCCGATTAGACTGGCAATAAGAGTAAACCAGGGTGACGCTGAGCCTCGTCCTGCTGGGTTAATGCTCTATAAATAAAGGCTCCCTTCAGGTTATGGGTTTTCTCATGCTTAGATTTTCTTAAAATTAACCCGCTGAAACAGGTTCAAGGAAAATGTTATCAGCACAGCTAATGCTGCAGGGCTTTTTAAAGTACTTTATACCAAAGCATTAGAACAATACTGTAAAATAACCTTTAATACATCAATACAGTATAAGAACACGTGCTAAATTGTTATTAATGCCTTGATGAGGGTTCTTAAAACAGCAGCATGTAGTGTTGTGGATAAACATTGCCTTAGAGAAGGAAGACTCACCGCTGGGAGGGCAGGGCCATCTGTGCCAAGCCCACTGCCCAGAAGAGTCACTCCCACACCCTGGAGTGAAGCAGAGGGGTTCTGGGGGAACTCCGTCTCTCTCGTTAAGGGCCGTCCCACACACGGTAGTTTGATGGGACCTGTGGGCTCTGGAGGCAGGGCCAGGCCAGGGGCCACGGCACCTGGAGCAGACAGACACATCAGCAGGAACAGCAGAAGCCAAAGGAAGGTCACACCGTATTACTGTGGCAGTTCTACATTGGGCAGCGCACACACACACACACACACACACACACACACCTTGGGTCAGCACGTTTGCTGTGGTGTGAGGCAGATCGACCAGCATTCCAACAGTCGGCTGTAATGGTAGACCAGCCAGGGGGTTCTCACCCAGCAATCCAGCCTGCCAGACACAAACTACTGCATCAGCACAGAGAACCAAGACAGGCGGCCCATGGCTCGAGGAGGGGGAAGGAGCGCCACAGAGCAGGAGAGAGGAGTACGGCGGAGTCGCTGACAAACAGCAGCAGACGGGCATAATCACGGGCTGGCTGAACGCAGGAGAAGAGGGCGATTGAATTTAAATCTTTTCAGGGTATTCAAAATGATGAGTGTGTACACACACACACACACACACAAAATGATGAGTGTGTACACACGCACACACAAAGCTGGAGTCAGAGCTTGGACTTGGCAGAATCTTCAGCCAGGATAAGTGACAGGAGCTCAAGGCAGCCATGCTAATAATATTTCCTTCACGTCAATCTTCAGAGAAGACGACGACTACGTTCCCCGTTACCATCCAGCAGCTATCAGAGGGACACTTTGTACGAGCGTGTTCCTTGGCAGCGTCTCTTCGACAGGAGCCAGGTCCACCCCGACACTTCCTCTACGCACCACACCCTCACACAGAAGGGCCACTCACACAAGGCAGCACACAGCCTTCGTTAGTGTGCAGAATCTGTGCCCCAAGAAGAGACTTTCCCAGAAGGACTTGCTAGGAAGGGAAGAGCACAGAGCGAGGGACAGAGCGAGAGAACGACAGAGCAAGGGACAGAGCGAGAGAACGACAGAGCAAGGGACAGAGCGAGAGAACGACAGAGCGAGAGAACGACAGAGAACGTCAATCATCATTGACACAGGAAGCATTGGAGGTGGTAGAGGGTAGGGTGGGAAGGGGGCGGGGCATGTGACCGGGGAAGCCCGTCCGTACCTGCTGGACTTGGTTCTGAAGCAGCAGCTGTACCAGAGCTGCAGAGAGGGCGGGATTGGCCAGCAGCGGCACCACGGGGGCGGCTCCAAGCAAACCTGCACAGACAATCCAGCCCACCGGGTCAACAATGGGGGGGGTTTTGCTGACCGGTCCGGTCCCCTGTGGGCGGAGCTAAAGTCACAGAGGGCGGGGCACGCACCTTGTTTGTGTCCGTGGTTAAGCGACGCCAGCAACATCTTCAGAGTGGCAGGATTGTTCAGGCCTGACAGGATCTGCAGGGCACTGGGCTCAGGGAGGAGACCTTTCCCTCTGTTCAAAGCCTGATGGAGGGAGGGAGGGAGGGAGAGAAGGGGGTAACATTAGAAGGACAGAAAGGTCACACTCGTTGATTTTGCAGTAGCGGTACTGATTCTCCAGTCAGACCGTACCATGGTCTGCGCAGCAATAAGAGCTGCCAGCACACTCCTTCCTGGCGGCCCAGGAGCGCAGAACGCCACCCGAATGTGAACTCCACCCACGAGCTTGCCATCGGCCACCCGCTGCACTTCCTCAGCCATCTCTGGCGTGGCGTACTCCAACACGGCGAAGCGGCGGAAGCTGCTGTCTTGCCCCTGAGCAAGCTGGACAAATGACAAGAGCAGTGTGGTTAGAGCCCCGAGCACGGACGGACCGGCAGCCACCCACAAACACCCCGAGAGTGAACGCAGTCTAGATAAATGCATCCAGTGACCACCTGCTCTCCCGTTCTGAGGAACTTCACCTGCACGCGTCGCCCGGCATCCAGAGAACCCAGTCAAGGTCACACACAAGTGACGAGCTGAGCCCTCTTAACACAACAGCCCACCACAGTCATGTAATGGGGGGGGGGGGGGGTGGGAGAGAGAGAGACCCAGCCAGTTAGCGAGCGGTCACACACCCCCAATGGGCGCCACGGGCGGGACAAAGACCCTATTCAGATAAACACATCAAAAGCACAAGAGTGATAGTTG
>JAOYMR010000004.1:8226017-8237152 GCA_025802075.1 Tenebrosternarchus preto | reverse complement strand
CTATGTCCTTATGACTCTGATCCAGGATCTGAGTGCTCTCACCAGTGCTATGTCCTTATGACTCTGATCCAGGATCTGAGTGCTCTCACCAGTGCTATGTCCTTATGACTCTGATCCAGGATCTTCAGCACCACGCGAATGCCTTTGCTATTTGAGTGGTTGTTGTTCCATTCGTCTTCGTCATCTTCCGTTCCACCACGCACCATCAAACGACCCGAATAGATGTTGGTTCTGGTTCCACGGCCCAAATGCTGTTCCTAAAGAGCAAATTGGGAAAGAAAGAAACAAACAAAAATAAATAAATAAATAAGCAAGCGAGCATAATCATCCAAGAGGTCTGATGTAAAAACAACAATGTTATCAGCTCTTGGACAAAGAGCTGAGGTTAGAAGTGGTGAGACTATCCTGTGATGTTGTGAAGCTAACTTGAGATGGTGCGAGACTAACCTGCGTTATCTCTTTGTCCTTAATCTGATGGAATCTCAGTTGGGACAGGTTTAGGGTTTCAGACATGGGTTTAGCACTGCTGTTCATTCCCTGCCTCATCACCAGAAGGTTTGACAACTCTGTAATGCAAACAGGCCGTGACAAGCAAGTTAAATAAGCATACGATGACTCAGATGGTCTAACTTGGAAAAATTCCTTAGTTGGGAGCAACAATCGAGGTCTCCGGAATGAGAACAGACAGGATGGAGCTGCATGTCACCTGCTGGTCGAGGCAGACAGCACTTCTTCACAGTGAAGCAGTCCTGGCCTGACTTGAGCACAAAGGTCTTCAGGCTGTCCGTGAGCTCCTTCACACTGGAGAACTCGCGCTCCCAACCCTCCAGTGAAAACGTCGAGCCCGTCTGCGTGATCCTGAACTGCTTGTGTGTGGGACCCTGTCCATCCTACAGGGAACAAGTATGTGCTCACAGACACTCCAGATACAGCCACGGTACACAGCAGTCTAGAGCTTTGACATTCTGTTCCTTCTTTTTATTAAATCATGATGCATTTGTACCATATCTGAGGTTTCAGACAGTGAAGCCCTTAAACTATTGTGTTATTCCTGTGTCTGTGTCTTAAGAGGGTGTTTTTAAGGGAATTTTGGCTTCTTCATTTCTTGCAGAAGGCTGGATGTTTAAAGAACAGCACCTGTGTTCCACTCAGAACAGCCAGGATGATGCGGCGGTAGTCGATAACACTCCAGCGCACGATGAACGCACCCACATCTGCTGCCTCCTTCTTCAGCTTCTGAAGCACAAACTCATCGCTACAGCGATAACAAGCGTAGGACGCATCAGTACCACAAACACAAACCAGACAGACAAAAACAACAACAACAACAACAAAAACCACAAAACAAAACTAAAGTAGCCGTGAAACACGTATAAGGCAGCCGTACAGAATGGGCCCGTGCAGTCCGTTGGCCTCGCTCAGAACCACTCGTGGGGGTGCCACCTCGTGGCAGAGGTAATGGTGTGCGTCTGCGGTGAGGCGGAAGTAGCCGTCCAGCAGGGAGACCAGGGAGCGAGCTTCCAAACTGGACTTCAACCGCAGGTCCTGTAGCACAGAACAGCCACACAAACGTTACACACACATGTTCACGCTGAAACCAAAACACCACACCCATGGTTCACACAGAAACCGAAATGCTGAGGAAAGCCAAAAGGCTCACAGTCTAGCAGAAGTGGAATTGAAAGCCAGAAAGGCACCGGTGGGAAACTAACATGCGACTCATGGATCAGACATCTGCTTTAATGAGCTTGGACAAGATTCTGCAATGACCTCACTAAACAAACAACAAAAGGGTAAGAAACGCAGACAGACGCTGAGAAGTTCACGTATTAATCAGTGAGAAGTTCACGTATTAATCAGTGAGAAGTTCACGTATTAATCAGTGAGAAGTTCACGTATTAATCAGTGGTTTCTTTATTTCAGTTTCATCACTCTCTCCATGTTATCAGCAGACATAACAAGCGTGTAATTTCTCACCATTACGTAGTTGTCCTGCCTGCTGATGCACACATTCCTTCCCATGATGGCGATGTGGGAGATTTCTGGAAAGTCGCAGAAGTATGTCCACTCTTCTGGCACGTCCACCTCCTGCTGGGGTCCCTGAGGCCTCTGCTGCTTCCTGTTCTCCAAGTAGTCGTTTCCCATGTAACTATTCTCCTGTGCCTGCAACACAACTCACGATGAGTACCAGGACTGCCACAGCGCCTCCTGGTGGCAGAGCTAAGACTCACCCTCTGTGCAGAGATCTTCCTCCACTGAATGCCCTTGGTTCCGGACACCGTGAGCTCGTGCGTGGGCTGGCAAATCCCTGCATCGGAAGCCCCGTCCAATTCCTCCGTCCGTGAGGCGTTCAGGTAGGAGCCACTGCCGTCACCATGGGGACGCAGAACCAGGTGGTAGATGGGGAAGGCCTCAGAGCCAAGGTGCGGGGCCAAGCGCTCCAGCGTGGACAGGTACTTGTACATGATCTCCTGCGGGCCCAGGCGGCCAGGGCCCACCGTGTGCTGCTGGAAGCCGCGCACGAACTCAGCAAACACACGACGGAGACGGAACTTTGTCAGAACGTTGTCATGGGAGATGTGGCGGGAAAATGAGCGTGGGATGCAGTGGAGGAAACTACAGGAAGAACACCCAGCAACAACAAATCAGCACACGCTACAACTGTCACTATTTCACTGACTGGTTTAATCCCTTTCTTTTGGCGTTAGGTGAGTACACTCAGTAGAACTTGTGGACTATTGGCTACTCCTTCAAGCCACGCCCCCACCCCCACCCCCCCGCTCTTTGAGAGCGGGGTTTCCTCCCACCTGGTGCGTCTGGCCTCCTCCTGCAGTGAGCAGCCACTCTGCAGGGCCTGGTGGGAGAGCTGCAGGACTGCCATGCCCAGGCTTTCATTCTTGAAGCTGCTACGCTGTTCCTCGTCCCGCACGTCCTCCAGCGCCACCACGTCATTCACAAAGTCACACTTCGCCTGTGGCCGATCAGAGCAAAGCATTACAAAACACACACATAAAAACGCGTTGTTATGGCAATAAAATAATACGAAATTGTGGGGAAAATGTTTTTTTTAAACGATGTATGATATTGGAATTTCTGGAAACACCATGGAACATGGAAGAAAAGTTCAAACAACAAAAACTTTGGAATCCAGATGAGCTGAAGGCGTCTTACACTCCTCACACTCAGACAGACGAAGACAAGCAACACATAACCAGCGGCATCCTGAAACCACACACACCTCCAACCGCTCCATTTAAAACACCACTAAAAGCAACAACCAAATAGTGCATCTCGACAGCGTGGAAAGGTTCCTCAAGTACAAGTGCATGTAAACAAGCGTTAAGACAAACACGCACGCGCGCGCACACACACACACACGCGCACAGCTGTACGTCTGATCCCCACCTGAGCAAAGAGGTACTCCAGAGAGGTGATCTCCAGTAGAGGGACACTGGCGTGTTCAGTTCCGCTGCACAGCGAGTAACGGGTCACTGTCGGTTCCTTCTCATTCAGTCCATGCCAGTTCCGAAAGTAGAACCTGAGAGTCCACATCAACATGGACGTCTGTGAACACCTGTAAACACCTGTGAACATCTGCTCAGACCTGCTGCACTGCCAAACTCTCTGTTCTTCTTTTCAGATACACTAAAGGCCCCAATCACACATAGATTGTATTCTAATAATTGTTTGGATGCTTGCATAATTCATGTGATTAAAAAAATAAATAAATCAGCACAAAAACACGCATGCACACACACACAGAAACACACACACACACACACACCTCATGCGGAAGTGAAGTATCAGGCGTGACTGGCCTTCGGTGTTGAACCTGTGGTTTGGGCTGAACCAGCAGCAGGAAGCCGGGTCATACAGTGCGAACAGAGCATGGCAGACAGGAGTGATCCCTGCACAGCAAAAACACCAACATCACATCGTTTCTCCCGCTGAACGGTGCAGGGGCCAAGGCTCCACCTGTTGCACCTTCCTGCCACCACAGCCTCCACTACCCCCAGTCTCCATCACCCTTACCCCCAGTCTCCATCACCCTTACCCCCAGTCTCCATCACCCTTACCCCCAGTCTCCATCACCCTTACCTCCAGTCTCCATCACCCTTACCCACAGTCTCCATCACCCTTACCCACAGTCTCCATCACCCTTACCCACAGTCTCCATCACCCTTACCCACAGCCTCTGCTGCCTGGATGGTGAGCTCCTCTGCCATCACCTCGCCGTTCCCGCTGTGGCTGAAGTAACAATCTCCATTTTTGGTCCAGAACAGGTAGACATGGACGCCAGGCTCGGGGGGCGCCTCTGCCGGCTCCGTGGACGCTCCTCGCTTCGCACTCTTGAAACAGCCGGGTCTAAACATCCTCCATTCACCTCCACACCTGTCACCAGGAGCACAGAACCGCAATCCCACCTCAGTCCATCAGAATCTGAGCAGAACCACAGGAAGCTCATCAAGCATACTGGATGGTTCTGCCCTGACTCACTTTTATAAGGAGAAACAGTGCAGGGCTATCAGTGAAAAATCGCAGGGCAACATCACGCCCTTCTGCACACTAGATTTCTCATTTATAATTGGTGACGAGTGCTGCCCTGTTAGGCTGTGGGGAGTTTGTAAACTGACACCAAAGTGCTTAGGGCTAATGGAATCATATAGAGCCATTTTTTTATGCAAAGTGCTTAATGGAAGGGTATAAACAGGATAGAATATACCACTTTTATTTGATTAGGATCTTATCAGACAAGTGAGGAAACGAACATCTTATTTGCAGCTTGGCAATAAAAGGCCACTTTGACCCAGTAAGGGTGTTTCTGATTCTGGGCTAATGGGTCGATCAGCTCATGTGACTGTACTGTACAATACCGTATTATATTCCTACTATGGACATTTTGAAAGAAAATTAATATTTCTTTGTGCATCAATCCTGTACTGCTCCTAGGGCAAGGTTACGTCCTACAGCATTCTTACACACACACAATCCGTGCTAGTTTTACTGTTATCAGTAGCAACTTTTTTTAAGCATGTACGCGCTTCATGATGTTTGGGGTGTGTGTCGGTGTGTCAATGACCAAGACCAGATATGAAGCATGTGAACACACATGGATGGGTGATACAGCAGTGCAACTGTGGAGGCCTGTCTCGGGAGACCGCAAGTCAATCCAGCGCTTTGCAGCAGACAGGCTACACAACACCGTCCAACCCAAGACCACACTGCTACATACGAAAACATACTGTGTATAAAACTCAGCGGTAAATCCTTGACGTGATATGGTTAATGACACGTCTGGGAAAAACACAAGATGTTAACATCACAAGATTTTAGCACCTTAAAGGTCAACGTTGAATTAATAAGACACGTAAGGTTACTCGATGATGAAATCGGTTTCTCGGTATCAAGCGTGGCCAGAAGTATCTAAAACGCTCAAATCGCACGTGAGGGGTCAGATTAGCCTGTTCTCCCCTGGCCTGTGAGCGCGACTCAACGACGTCGCTCCTGTAACGTGAACTATCGTTGTGCAACAACACCCGGTAATAAGTTCGATTAGATCTGCTGGTAGTTGGAGTAGAACAATTAACGTAGAAAACCTAAGAGTACTTAATGTATTAAAATGAAATATCTTACAGGTGTTTTCCAAAGGAGTAAACTAGGGTAATTATGTGTGAAAGATCACTGTTATTAAGGTAATTAATATCATATTGCCGAGATAAATGGGCAGCAAACAAAAGTGACAGGTTCTCCGCTGGAGGATCTGTTGACAAAATCGTGTACCTGATTTAACTGATTAATGGAGTTATAGATAATCGAGTCGATATGGCAGGGAGGGCCACGCTCATCAGGATTCTGAATAATCCCAGAAGTTTTCACCATACCTCAGAGAATTCGAACTGGAACTGGTCAGACCAGGTGGAGTTTAACTAAAGCTCACTGTAAGAAAGTAAACGTCTAGCTAGATTAACTAAACATTAGGGTTAGATTAACTAAACATTAGGCACACGAAAAGATAAACACCGCTGCAGCTCTAAAATTACTTCCTGATTCCTGAATCGCAAATTTGATGAAGAGAGATGTAATTTACGGAAAATGTTATTTGAAAACTACCGGACTTACCATTCAGACAGGCAAGATAGGAAATCCAAAACGCTTGTCTTCGACAATGTTTGGTTGTCTTGTTTATTGTGTAAAGTTATCTTACATTGCTTTCGTTACCTACGTACTCTGACGTTCGCTAATATGCCTCGCTGGAAATGCTGAAGGATCCACGACACAAGGCCAACAGACTTCGCGCGGGTCCCGTGATCTCGCTCTTTCTCTATATGTGATCTATAAATAGTTTGCATCCATACACACTAAGAAATTATTATTTATAGATCAGCGTACAGGGAATGTCCGCGTGTATCGTTCATGACGTGAGTGATTCGCTCGGTTTGCGCTGTGTTCAAATTAAAAGTCCATGCAGTTTATATAACAAATCCGTGATTTTTAGAATAATGTTACTAGAATTTTGTAATATCGTACCTTTTTACATATTATACATTTCTCAAAACCTACGACAAGACACCTATTTAAAAACAACTTCTAATAATAAATACCAAAATGTAGCGAGGACACACAGAGGATTCCCACAAGGTGGCGCGAAACACTAATATTTATTACTTTCACTCGCAGATTTCGGAGGGTATTTTGAGTAGCCTGAAGCATATATATACTATATACTGTATACTGATTTTAAGATTTTGACCTTTTGTCCAAATTTATAATATGAAATGAAGTCCAACCCAGATCAACAACAACAAAAAAAAAACAAGAACTGAAACAATATGGTTTGAACTTTTTTTTAACCCTTACTGTATTTTAAACCCTTACTGCAGTCACAAAACAGAACAGAAGTATGTCCTTCACACTAGAAAACCAAACAACTTTTACCAGTCTGTTGTATAGAACAGAAAAGATTATCTAAAATATTGTTTTTCTTTATATCTTTCCAAAGACTTTTAGAAGAAAATTGGCAACACAAAGGACTTTTATTTTAAACGCTAACAACAAAAAACAAGGTAGCAAGAGCCGTTCACAAATAACAAAAGTCATGCCTCACACTCTAACTCACAACTCCCTCCGTTGAGCAAGAGCTACTGTCACACCACTCACTCCTACTACCACCAATGCTCTCTTAATCACTTCCAAAGAAAACCTCCCCCTCATAAAACAACCTAAACACAAACAAAAATGGGGGTAAAATAGTAAAAGACCTTGTAGTAGGGCCACCGTGCTACACTATTATTCTGTAGTGAAACTTGATTATCCCTAACAGTTTGATACACCAGAACCTCAGCTAACAGACTTTGCACCCATTGTTAGAAAGATTCATATCCACAGTAGTCACAAGGGATGTGGGACGTTTTTACACAGGCAGAGACATGTCATGTTAGGATGTCATCATAGTGAGGCCGTCCCACCTGAAGGACCAAAGAGGCAAACACTCAGAAAAGACTCAGCTCCATAATTACTGTTGATATGTACTGCAATTCCTGGAACAAAACCCAGAGAGATGCAAACCAGCTGGAAGTCCATTCCACTGAAATGCCTGAAGGTCTCTGAAATCAAACACCTGTAAGAAGTAAAATATGCATTCGTTGTTATCATGTTCATATTGTTAAAAGTTCATACAGAATTTGTCAAAATTATTTTTCAGTTGAAAAAAAAAAACACTTGACAAAACAGTGGGAATTATGTCTGTATGAAGTGTACCATACATCCTACACATTAATGCAGCTCAATCATAATGCAGCTGACTGAAGACTAGCAGAAAATAATTATTAATCTGAAATTGTTATTTAAGAAGCCAAGCGGTCTTCATGGCACCCTAACTTTTAATACCACCAGCAGTGCCTGTGGTCCCAGGTGCAGCTAACAGCCCTGGGTAGAAAGGTGAAACTGTAGTCTGCTGCACTTCACCATAACCTGTGGTTACATATGTCCAGAGATGCATCAGTTTTACCTTTGGATTTGGGCTTGATGATGAACTGTTTGCTTGATTTGCCCAGAATGTTGGAGGCTGTACAGGTGTAAGTACCCAAGGAGTGAGCAGTGAGGAGCGGCAGACTCTCTTCACTGTCCTGCTGGGCTGGGGTGCTCCAGCTGTACAGTGGAGGCGGGTTCCCGCCTGCCGAACAGTTCAGCGCAATCTCCTCACCATCTCCGAGCTCAAGCACTTCCAGCTCTGGACTGAACAAGTCAGCAGGGTCTGAGAAATATATATATATTAAAAATCAACATGTTCCCCAGTGGTTTTACAACACAAGTCAGTCAAAGGCATTAAGGTGAAGGTTCTGACAGTGCAGAAGTTGAAAGTGTGTGGGTTGGCTGGACGTACAGTGAACAGCAATGTCCAGAAGCTCTGATTTCACTCGTGGAGGAGGCTGAGGTCCCTCAGGTCCAAGCTCCAGCGTGGCCTCACACCTGTATGGAGCTCCATGCTCCATCCTACCTGGCGTGATCAGCAAGGTGGAGGACACCTGAACAGGTGTAGCAGGTGACAGCTCGGAGAAGGTGTGGGTATACACTTCAGTCTGCCCTCGGTACCAGCGCAGAGTGAGATACTGGACAGGAGCAATGTTCTGCACCTCACACAGAAGCTGGTATTCTCTGCCTTCTACCAGGGGCCCTGTGTGGTTAACCAAGCTAATGGAGATGCTGTCTGGAGACTCTGAAGGAGAAGAAGAGAAAACAGTCAACCTTTTAACCTGTAATTTGCAAAAACACTGTTCTATCCCATCATGCAGGTTCGTTACTAGTCAAGGTATTGCACATACTGTACAGGACAAGGTTGAGCTTCTCTTCGCACTGTCTGGGGGCGGTGAAGAAAACGCCGTAGCAGATTGGCTCTTCAATCCAGTCAATCAAGCTGTCCACCCGCCATTGGACGGTTAGGTCATGCTGGGTGTGCAATGCTCCAATGGCTGATTCCCAGCCCAGCACACGCACTGGGCGTGAGGCCACACAGCTGACGGACACTGGTTCCCCGAAGCCCACCACTACTCTGGAGGGGGAGATCTCCAGAGAGCAGCTGTCCCCTGATACTGAGGAGAGACATGTCATCTGTTTCTGCTAATTTCACTGAAATTTTCAGACTGATGAAGTGATTAAACTCTATACTGCTGTTGCGATCATTCATGATCAGATGGGTTTGCAGTATTGGATAATATCAAAGGCAAGGCTAGTGTTTGGCCTGCTGGTCTCATTCAGCACTTCTGACAGCACTGCGGACTTTAGCATAAGACTGAGATCATTTTATGTTGCTGGATCTATTCAGTGCACTTCATACGTCTGAACTTTGTAAGTCTCAACCTGGAGACGCTGGAGTTGTGTGTCTGTTTCTGCCTCGCTCCAGTGAAACCTGCCTTCTCAGGTACGGGAAAGTGAAGGAGCTGCTTCACACCTGCACAACTCTTTATGCTTCTGAAGTGACACAGAGATTATGTATAAGTTTTCACTGTGCTATTCGACATAAGGAATTACACGGCAAACAAGAACAACCGGGTGTTACCCGAGTCCATAGCTGAACAATGAGATACAATATCTGCTCAAGGTGTGAGGAGAAGATTTCAGATGTGATACCAAACCATCAAAACAATTGGGCAGTTTAGCCTATGGCACAATCACTAGATCAAGACCTATTAGACATTCAATACATCTCTCAGGGTGACCCTTAGTACACATGATAATAAATACAATATACATCAAGGGGTGGTTTTCCACACCAAGATTAAAAATGGATTTTTGCTGGTGAACCAGCACTGCCATTACAAATCTGTCCAAGGTTAAGTCCATGTCCACAGACAGGCCTCTGGGATAAAGGCCCTTATTTATTTACCTGTTATCATGTGTAGCAGTCTGTTTTCAACATAACAACATTCAGTTTTTTAATGAACAACAATTATGCAACACTGATGATAAAATACTGTAGTACTGTAGCCATTCATGCATGCTGTGCAGAACTCCTTAGTGACAAAAGATGAAGACCTCAGAAGAAGGACTAACCAAGCACACCTTCTGAAGCACTAACCCAAGCCCACCTTCTGAAGGACTAACCCCAGCCCACCTTCTGAAGGACTAACCCCAGCACACCTTCTGAAGGACTAATCCCAGCACACTTTCTGAAGGACTAACCCCAGCACACCTTCTGAAGGACTAACCCCAGCACACTTTCTGAAGCGTAATACCCTCTAGTTACTTAGCTTTACATCTACACTTTTAGTGTAGCTTTACACTTTACACTTTAGCTTTACACTTTTACAGACACCAGCCTGCCGGAAAACAGCACAACAACATAGTTCAAAATGAATCATATTGAATAAAAAAACCCCGTCTGTTTTAGATACCAGAAAAAAAAACTTATGGAAAAAAACGCTATTGTCTTATACTTCCTTTTCTTCTAAATACACTGGAACACATATTTTTAATAAATTACTAATACAGCAACCTTAAAAGTTTTGGTAGTAATGCTCTGCACAGCGGGTTCATACAATCATTTCAGAAATGCCATCCAAATTTGTAAACGAATCCCTCATTGTTTAAAGCAAGTTAATAAAAAAAATCCATCTGAAACAATGCACAGAATCTGCATGTCGGAGTGCTGGCAACTACACAGACTTACCTGTTTGGAGAACAAAAAGAACAAGACAACACTTAAACGTGTTTTTCATCGTCTCTGCAGTTTTGTTGATGTCTAACATGGTCCGGGCGCAGCGGTGAGAGGAATTCCGCCTCGGAGCTGCTCGGCAACCCAAAAACTGAGCTGTGACAGCGAACAAAAGCCCTGCTTTGCGTCGGCACTCTTGTCCTCGCCACAGTTGGAGTGAAGGGCCTTGACGGGCGATAGAAAGGCCTGGGGCCCCGGGGAAGTGTCCTCGCGCCCCACTGCAAACAATCACTGCAAGCATTTCCTCCCACTCGCCTGAGCAGCACCTCCAGTGACACAAGCCTCGTTTCAGGAGACCTGCAAGCCTTGAATTCAAATCAGGCCCGTAGCTAAGCGACAACATCGGGCATCATGACTATAAAGCAAAAATCATGTTTCATACTCAAAATGTGTGCTGTGAATGGGCAGTTTAGGACCACGAGGA
>JAOYMR010000004.1:8205321-8225917 GCA_025802075.1 Tenebrosternarchus preto | reverse complement strand
ACTCGCGTCGTCTTGACTTTTTTTAAAAATTATTGGGGGGTCTCTTATTTTTTTTTTGTTAAACAATTGTCTTTTTTTTTCTTTTTATTTTTTTTTTTTTTTTTTTTTTTTTTTTTTTTTTTTTAATTAACTTGTCCTTATATTTTTACAATTTATGTCCAAATTAAAAACTTGAAGACTCCGAGTGTCCCTTAGTTACCCACCATTATCTCCAAGCTTAGTTGTATTACTTTAAAAAAGTTCATTTGAATTTTCCTACACTCACGCACAGAGGCCTTCTGAGGTCTCTATTGTCTAAACCAGGCCCTGAGAGGCCTACCTCTTTTTGATCTCAATAAATGTATTTATTAATTATACCAACATCTTACATTCTTAGTTTTTCATAGTAATTCGTTTTAAAAACCCTTATTTTACTTTTAGAAACCCTCACATCCATCCCAAACGTCAGTGTTATGAAAACAAGTAAGAAAGGAGGTGAAGTGGGCACAATGTTCAAAGACAAACTGCAGTCCAAATAAAAGCAGATACCCTAAGGTTTCACAGAATATTTATTAAACTAAGATAATTAAATTATAATCTTTGTGTACAATCCAGAGTACAGTCATGTCCAAAGATTTTGAGATTGGCACAATTTTTTTTTTTGCATCAGTCATCACTGAAATTATGTTAGCAGGACATTTTGTGGCAGGGCTGAAATGCAGTGACTGGAATTCAATAATTTTTGTGATTAAGTTCATCACAAAACTGGCCTCAGACTGGCGTTAAGAGCTTCACAGGCAAGGACAGTGCTGCTTGTGAGAGAGCACCTAAAGCAACCATTTATCGAATCAAGAACTTCAAGGAGAGAGTTTCAGTTGCAGTGAAGACGCTAGCACCAAGCACTGAGGCAGTAAACATTGTGAAAACCAAAATTTGTGTCAGTCTCAAAACGTTTAGCCACGAATGTGCATGGCTGTCACAGGCTTTCTCTCTGTGTATGGCACAGCTTCCCTCTTGTGGTCACTGGTTGTAACTGTAGGCCTCAAGTATGAGAACGACACACCTCCAAGCACTAACGGATAATAAGCTGTTATTCCGGTCATTGTGTTGTGAGTTATACAATTAGACTATTTCATAATTAGTCATTCAAAATTTAAATAGGTGTCGCCTCTGCTCCCCTCTGTTTGCTGCATAAACACTGCCAGAGAGAGAGAGAGAGAGAGAGAGAGAGAGAGAGAGAGAGAGAGAGAAATTTTGTCGTTTGTGACTTGTAATACCTGTTGGGTAAGTTAAGCATTTCATTGGTTGGGACTGAGGAAGGCAGTTTAATGCAAAGTACAGACCCTCTGGGCGTTTTTACGTTACATTGGCAGGAATGCGCGTGTAACAGCGTGTGTAGACAGGAAAAGTTCTTGAGACCAGCGGATCACTTTCCACAGCTGATGGAGAACATCTCAATCTAGTCTCCCGCTTGTCACAATAACAAACATCGTAGACTGTAGACACATAATAGCCAACAGTTGTGATCTGTTTTGCTATAGGTTTGTTTTGAAAGTCGCAAGTTAGGCTAAACATATAAGCTAAATATGTAATTATAGTAATGTTCTCTGATGAAAACATAACTTGTGATCGTGAATAATTAAATATGTCAGTTTCATATTTTGGGGGGTGCATTCTTTAACTCCTTCAATAGCGCCCGTATTCACACATCTTGAACATCCATGTCAAGTTTCGACAGGTAGTTTTCAGACACGCCCAGTAGGTGAAACAGGTACGGTCAATCAGGAAGTGGCGCTAGCACTGGGCGAGAATATCTTTCAAATACTATCCTAACGTGTTGCGGCTTATCAACATGTAAAGCACAAAGCCTTGAACAAAAAGTGTTGTTGTAAAACTGAGGAACGGTGGACTGAGAAAATGGTTTCGCAGCTGTTAGGACTGTTCCTGTTATTTGTTCTGCAAACGTCAGGTAAGTCAAACAGGCGTCCCTCTTCCATTACTGGTAATCAGTTAATACGCATGTGTGTAATTCGCTGTCGTGTATCCGCCGCATTTGAAGTTTTCATTAAAAATGAATTTAAATTGACACAGAAACCTCAAAAATTAGCTTTTTGAACAATGTCTTATTTTTGTCATATTTTGTCAATTTTAAAAAGCATGTGTAAACAAACTTTTTAAATTCATTTTGTGGTTAAGACGTCAATGCTTTAAAGACATTGTCCTCTCTACAAAATACTCTCTTGTAAAATACGCAACTCCCATCACAAATCAGTAACTTCTCTTCAGAGGTTTCTTCTTGCATGCCTTCACAAACGGACTCGGCCCATCCGCCCTTTGACCTTAAGGGTATTACACTGAATTTAGAAGTTGGAATAAACTGCACAGAGAAACGTGGATGGTGCGACATTAATCATTCAGTAACAGTCCGTTACTGTACCGGTTCAACAGCGGGATACATGCAGCGCTAATACATTACCGAGCTGTCACGGGAGACTGGTTCAGCTCCCAGCTTCAGGGAAGTGACACTTATTCACAACATAGAGTTGCTTTTCATTATTTTATGCTTTGAAGGAAATGTTGATGGTGTGTCTTAATTCACTTGCTTAAGGACCAGATTTGCTAACAATATCAGTAGATTTGAACAGGGAGGTTAGCGGCAGGTCATTGGTCCGTTTCAGTGTTCCAGCCCAGATTCTGGTTATGATGATGATGACGGCACACTCCTGTTAAAGGATTTGTAAACGCAGCTTTGTTTGCAGTGTGGTTGAGTTCTCACATGCCGTGCATTACGTGGATTATCCAAGTTGCACTCTGGTTCATGTTTCTGCACGTGAAGGGGTGAAAACTCTGGCGTCTGCTCAGGTTTCCTGCCCCGCCTTTCAAAAGGAAGATGTTCTGTAAAAAATATAATCTATATATATTACCATTCAGCTTCACTCATGTGGGTATGCTCTTTGTGTCTGGTGCTTTTTATCATGTGGCCCACGATAATGGAGTTAAAAAGTTGTCCAACCTGAATACCTGCAGTGCAGAGTCAAGCCATCTGTCATGTTTAACTGTCCTTAAACACTGCAAACAAAGACAAGACTTATAACTCCCCAGTGCGAATATGTTCAATGTTGGGCTTCCAGTGATCTAAAAGGCTTCTACTCCCTCACTTTTATCTGTTTATAATTTGTATTTTTGCTTGCAGTTTTATTTACTTATTTATTGCACAGAAAGGTCATACTATACCTTACATTTTGTTGTACTGGTACAATGACAAAGTTCTGTTCTCTATTGCATTTTGCTTCATTAGATCTTTTTCTGTAAGTTACTCACCATTTGGGTTTACAAGGCCTTCCGCTCTGAGGAATACTGTCCGTGTAGGAATACTGTCCGTGTAGGCTGAGCTGAGGAGGTACATCCTCCAGATGTTCAGAAGCGAAAGTCTTTCATGATGACTTATAATATACCTGTTATAATTATAATATACCCATCCATTTATCCCATGCCATGTGTCTGTTTGTGTTTTACTGCTGTGTTCACCCCTCATACCACTTTGTTCTGGTTGTTTACAAATGTACCATCCACCGTTTTCTGGTTTTCTTTCCTTGTTGCAGCCTTACCCAGACTGGGTTGGAACACCAGCCAGGAGAAGTAATTTGCTGAGAAGTCTATGATGTAACATGGATAATGAAATGGTTTTAGAGAGAAGGACCAGTAGAAATAGATCCAATTATTTTTTTGTTTTATGTTGAATTCTGCCAGTTTAAAGTTTTGCATCAAGGCTCATTTTCAATTTTTTCTTTTACTCTCAGAAATACCGAAGGTCTAAATTTGTACCATCTCTTCCATTTTAGCAATCAGTATCTCAAGTCTAGACTTGTGAAGAAGCCTTTCTCTGCAATAATGGAACAGCAGCTCAAACCAAATTTATTCATGCCTACAGCTTAGCTTCATCTCTTTTAATAAACTCTTAACTAATTTCAGATTGTACAGTTATTTACATTAACATTTTCGGCATTTAGCGGACGCTAAATAACGCTAACTTACCGAAGTGCTTTATACGAGTCGTTGACTCAGAGGAGGCCTATTAGCCAGTACAATTAGGTTTGAGTCCAAATACCATTGACCTAAGATGTGACTAGTTCTTGGAGTAAATTCTGGAAAGTAAATAAGTGCAATACTTCACAACAATAAGAACTGACACCTGGGAAGTAGAATTGCAGTTCGCACCTCTCAGTAAGTGTTGTTTTCTTGACAGGGTCCTTTTGATGAATTATATATTCCACTTAGGCTTCACAAAAACAAAAAAATGTGATCCAAGATGACAAACTTCATATTTGCAGGGAAGCAAACAGAAAGTTTGTCATCTTGGATAGTTTGCTGTGATCCAGTCTGCTTGTTTTGGCTGGAGTCTGGGGATACTGGGACGGTGTGTTGGTGTGTGTAGCCAGGGCTCCCGGGTCTGAGTGTTGGAACTTTGTAAACTTTCTCACTCCCTTAACCTTGGGTCAGTGTGTGTGTGTGTGTGTGTGCATTAGAGAGCAGATTAGGGTGATGCTACAGAAGGGCTGTTTCCTCCATGATGATTCGAATTAGGAAACATTGACCTCTTTAATGGCCTTGGCTGTCATGAGCCTTTCATTTTGATTCGTAATGGAGATTATGTAAATGAAGATGAGATCAGTATTTGTTCTGGTATTTGTGCTATTACTGTAACCATGCACGCATAGTGCAGCAGATTAAATTGCTTGAGGTCACCTATACAGCTTCTGATTGGTCACGTTGTTGGTGGGTGTTCCCACCCACGGATGGGCAAGCCGCAAGCTGGATTTGATTGGTTGGTCATGTTGAATGCGTTCACAAAGGAACAGAACAAATCATTGATGGAGAACCAAGGTCAGCACAATGTGTTTAACTCGGTGTGTTCCGCAGCCATGATTGGTTTTCTGTACATATTGTTCTCCCCATTTGCATAAAGTTGTCCTTAGCTCAACCTTATTGCATTGTTCTGATCTCCCATATCATGCCACCAACAATTGCTATACTGTCTGTTGCCTAGCAACATTGGCACTAGTTGAAATTGAATTCCGACTGTTTCAGTTCATCCAGAACACTGCTGGCTAGTACTGCAGTTGAATATCGTATTTGAATATTATTTGAATTTAAGCACCACAGCTTCTTCTGCGCAGCTGACCTGCGTACAGTGGTTTATGGTTCCAGAGAATTCACTAAAAAAGTCACTTCTGTGCCTAACAATAGTCCAACATCCTTCTGCTCCAGATGCATCAGAGAGTGTGTGAGGAGCCAATCGCTCCTGCACAGAAAAGAAGGTACCATGGTTGGTCATTAGAGTGGCTACTCTTGTACCTCAGCTATGGTGACTGTGTTACTGGAAGCTCTTGATGGAATCCATAAATAAGATAATTAAAAAATGCTAATTTTTGGTAGTTTACTGGTAATGAATGCAGGCTAGTAGGCTGTTGGTATGAGATCATACTAGCAGATCCCCAATACCTTTCATTTTTTGTGAGCCATGTTAGCTCTTTGGATAATCCTTTAATTTTTTCCAACTTTTTAAAAAATAATTGTTATGATTTGTATCCCCACCCAGAGGGTCACGTGGTTTTTGTGATGCCTCAGCCTGGCACCAGGGTGATTATCAGCAGACGTGCAGTGGACTCTAATTGTACTGTCTGCGTGGCCGAGGATCCTGCCTGCAGCTCGGAGAAGACCCTCAGTGATCCACAGAACACCACGGTGACGTTCACCTGTCGTAGACCTCAGAACATTTTCACTGTGGAGATAAACAGAGACCTTGGTGAGCAGCATCACATTTTGGCTTTGGTTTGGTTTGTTTTGGTTTGTTTTGTACTGATGTGTGGTTCCTAGATCCTCACATATATTAATACAATTAATACCAAACCCTTCAGTAATAATAGCAATTAAAGATGCAGACTATTGAATGAGTTAAAGAGAATAGCTTGGGCTTTCTTGGCGTCAAAGGTGTCACAATGAGGCACCGTCTGGGGAATATTCAAATGAGCAGGGCTCATAGTTTATAACATAAACATCAAGGTGGGTTACACAATACTCTCTTTTTTTATGAAAATGTTCATGAATTTTTCTATCATTATGCCCTTATAAAACCAAATTAAAGAATACTTTACTCACAGTATTCCACCATTATCTTCAAGCCAATGTTGCTTTTTTTAAAAAAATCACACATCACACACATTTTCTGCACACACACACACACACACACACACACACACACACACACACACACACACACAACAGCAGGGGTTTAGCACAGAGGCCTCATGAGGCCTATTTCTGTTCAGTCCCAATAAATATGATCATTATACAGATCTATCACATCTGAGTACATCTGTTTACATTTTAAAACCCGCAGATGAATTACGTACTGTTTATTTTCCAATGTTTAAAATGTGCAGGCTGTTCATTTCTACTTTGAGCAGCTCTCTGTAGGTGGAGCTGAGCAGAACACAAAAGGTTCTAAAAAGACTCTGATCTTTTTTTGTTTTCTCTTGTTATGTCTATTCTAGTTTTTGTCATCTCCATTATGCACCTCCAATTTACATCCTCCATTATGACCAGGTACTGGATGAAGATTTACTGTAATGTTTTATTCCTTTCTCAACTTGTTCATCTCAGATTGTTCAAAGTCGTGCACATACGATCATATCATACATCCAGAGGACTCCATCTTGCCAGACTTCAACCGGAGCTTTACATGGGACCTGAAGGTGATCACGAACAACGCCTTCCAGCTGGACTTCCCAGCGCCGGGAATGAAACAGATCCAGCCGTTGGAACAGTGTCCCGACAAACACACCTACACCATCTTAATGTACTCGAGAGCAGGGACGGTGCCCTTAGGCTCGTTCTGTGGAGGTGGAACAGTGACGCGTATGCAGCTCTTATGGAAAGGTCGCGTGTCTTTGGAGGTTCCCAGAGACACAGTCTTAAACACGTCTGGCTTCAGATTCTCCGATCCTATTGGTAAGGATTGAAAGCTATGTTTGATTACAGAAAAAATATAATTAGATTCTTGTTTAGATTCAGAACTCAGATTCAGTGTTTTGGCCATATTTGTATTGTTATTAATAAACAATTACAAACATTTGGCTTGTCAATATTCATTTAAAAATACGGTACCAAAAGTATGGCAGCAGACTAAACAGGAGAGTGGGAATAATCACCAGTGTGGTGTCTGTTCCAGCGTCTCCCTCCGTTTCGGCTCTAGCGGATGTGGTGCTGCCTCGTGGGCTGTCGAAGACGGACATCTTCAGTGCCACTTCCATCCCAAGTGATTATGTGATGAAGTGGAACTTTGCTGTTCCACCAATGCATAACTACACAGTTACGTTTGTGAAGTTCACAGAGCCAGAGTGTCAAAGCAGAGTGGTCAAAGTCACCTACCAGCAGGACGGCCAGGCTCCAATCGAAAAGGCCCTCAAAGATGACCAACCTACCAATCATCAGGGAAACTTTAGCCTGTCTCTGACCAACTGTGATGCCAAGAAGGGCAGTACCCGAAGCCTCTTCCTTAACTTCAGGGTATCTGTATTCAGGAGTGGAGTTCCATGTAAGGATTTTTTTTTCTCTTTTACAAAGTTATATGATGAATTAAACTTGAAATTATGATTGTTTTGAATTGTACTGAGCATGTTTTAACTAGACACAAGGCTTGCATCATAAATTGTACTTCACAATAATTTAAGATGTTAACCCAAGATTTGTGGTGTCATATTTAGCTGCTATCATATTTAGAATTCTACATATGTTTGATTAATTTTAATCGTTAAGAGTGCATTCTGAACCATCGTCATTTTAATTTCTTACAAGCTCACAAATCTTGCTTTCCTACTGTGCTGCTTAGATCTTTGCACAGTGGATCTCCAGAATGATAAAGGACTGAGCATCAAAATACAAGACCAGACCACTGACTCCTTCTGTGAACTTAGCATAGACTCAGTGGTGCAGAAGACCATCACTGTACCTCCAGGCTCCAAAGCCCAGCTGTCCTTCCTGGACTGCAGAAGCGATGACCTCCTCCTTACTGCCACAAAGACCATCGGTAACCATGGGAACTGCCCTGGCTATTTTGAACAGCTCATCCTGTCACACAGTGCTGATATAATCATTCGTGAAAAAGAGTTTTTTCTTCTCGTTATCATGATGGTAGTTTTGCCAATAAACGGAATGTGTTTGAACAGAAGGGGTTTAAAATTGTTTGACACTCCAGGTTTCATTTTCAGCTGTCATGTTTTGAAAAATACCCTTTGTAAACTGACTCTTGATTTTTCTTTGCTGTACATTGTGTTAGTCAGGCAAAAGGAATATCATGTCAAAATGATACAATGACATGGTTTCTTTTGTTTGAGGCCTATCGAGTTACTTTTAAAACAAGTTGGAACGTATTCATGTGCTTCATGCTTTTGATCTTGCCACATCTTTCCTACCCCCTCCACCCTCTCCACCCCCTCAACCACAATGTCTTTCAGGGTGCCAGAGTTTGTCTTCCTGTTCACTGGTTGGGACTCTGCTCCAGGTCCCTGCGCTGGACGCCTGTCTGCCCACACCTCTCCAGGAAGTGGCCTGGGTTATGCAGACGCCTCCGGATGGAGCCGTGGAGCTGAGTGCCCCACAGGGCCGCCTGACCCAGCTGGGCCCGGGGCAGGGCTGCGCTGCCCCCTCGTCGGTACTGGTCTCTGAGGCAGATGGCACCAGCATTGGCTGCTTTAGCTCTCTTGCCAGCAAAGGCTACATTGACAAAATCCAGATCGCCTCCAACATTACCATCACTGCAGCATCAGGGGCTCAGGGTCTGAGCCAACAGAATGGCCCTTTCTTCAATGTGACCTTCAGTTCAGACATCACAGGTGGTTACTGCTTTTTTGAACTGAATGGCTAATGCACAGGTGTGATGCAGAACCAGTTGCTTTGGCCTTATTTGTAGTCACAATTCTCTTGTTCTGTCTCTCCGTCACTCTCCCTCTTCCTCACAGAGAAATTGATCTACACCATCTCTCTCTCACCACTTGACCTTAACCCTGTTCTCTTCATGACACCCAACTGGCCAGGAACAATGAATTCAGACTACACCTTATCATGGATCGTAAATATTCCAGAGGACTACAGGGCAGAGCTGTCCTTCCTCAATGTCAGCCAGCCCAGTTGTGATGAGGGCCACGCCAGTGTGACTGTTAACAAGATGGGCTCGGAAGAGGAGCAGGGCTTTAGGGAGGACCAATCGTTTAACCAACAAGTCAGCATGGCCAAGAGTTTCTACCTCAACATGTCAAACTGTGAACCTACTCATGGCCGTTTCGCTATTTTAAGCCAAATCTCTCTGCAGAAGAAGAACAGTAAGCACCCGTAACTGAAATGCTCCTGAGTTATGTCGGATATAATGAGTAGTTAGATCTGAGCTTTGGGACTTTGACATACTTTCATGTTTGCCCTAAATGTGGTTGCTGCGATGCTGTGTGTTTCAGCTGTTGTTTATTTCTGTTTGTTTGTAGGGAAATTGCTGACCATCATTTTGGGTGTAATTGGTTCACTGCTTGCCGTGGCGATCATCATTCTCATTGTTGTCTGTGTAGTTTTACGGTGAGGTTCATTCACCAGTCTGAACTCTGACTATACGCTTTTGATATGATATGAAAACCTTTAGTTTTAATTACACCTGTTTTTTCCATTTCTATATAGTAATGAATCATTAAATGCTTGTGATTTATTTCTTTCAATGGCCCTTCAGTTCTCAAGAATGTTACCAGGAAATGCACTTGATATTATGTTGGTCATAAACTGAATGAATGTGAACTAAATTGCTTGAACAAATTGAATGAGACACGGTAACAAATGATTTGTTGTATTCCTCTGACTGCTCAATAGGAAAAAGAAGCATCAGCTGACCAACAGATCTTCAATGTTCATTCCTAAGGGAATCGCCTCCCTCCCTGGTGATGCCAGCTTCCCGAAAACCCGAGCAAACAACGAATCTCATGTGTACGACTATATTGATGACACTATGGTCTATGGCCATCTTTTAGAAGAGGACAGACATAACGACGGAGGGAATGGTCATTTCAACAGCCATCAGGTGGACACGTACCGCCCGTTCACCGGACCCGTGGACCCCACAGAGGTCAGCTCTGTGCCCGACAGACGCCAGGGAACAGAGACGGACGGCTACCGTCCTTTCCTGGACCCCTCCGACACCTTCATGCCCCCCCGTCCTCGCAGTCCGCTGGGCCCTTTGAACAGCGTGGGGTTCGAGGACCGCCGCATGGTGGATAATGAGCTATACACATTCAAGAACCTGGGCGACCTGAACACGATTAGTTTGTCCAATGACGACCCACTGCCTCCGCCAGATGTGACGTACGATGAGGTTGATTAAGTCCTGCATGGGATAAAGGATCTTGTGTGTCCTGTCACGTGTGCAAGGACGGAAGACGTTCTGATGTATATCACCTTGTAGGTCACAGGTGATCATCACAGTTGAGTCCTGAAGAGCAGCCAGCCCAGGATGCTGTTATCCATCTACTTTTGTCTGAACCCTCAACTTGTTTGGATATAAATTTCATACAGTGTTGTCATGGGAACTCTTGGAGAAATTAACTGCCACTTGGACGTGTGGTCGCACGATTGTGGTCTTTTTATCATGTGTGCATGTGTGCACCATAACATCCAGACCTTTTGAGATCCAGTGGCTTTGGAGGAACTCGTCCTGTGTGCTGATGCTACTTCTGGCAGTTTCCATCTAGGTTTATCTCTTTTTTTAATTTTTTTTTTATTTTAGTTGGGATCAATATATTGAATCTATGAGAGATTCAATATATTCAGATTCAATGCTGATTTATTTATGTTTTTTAAGTGTTACAAATGCATTGCTTGTATAATGCATATACCTTACATTCTTTTAATGAATAAATTTTTAATGTTTGAGCAGCTGTGTCCTTTTTTGATAGACTGAGCTAAAATCACTAAAATGATTTTTTTGTGTGTTAATATTAAGTTGTTGTAAAATGAAAGAATCCACCCCCTTGCAAGAATCTAAAATGCCTTTTATTACATCAGAAGCCACAAAGCTAAAGAACAAAGGCATGCAGTGCTTTTATCAAGCGGATATCCAGCACCTTTTGTCCATTTGGCAATATGCCACACTACTCCATATTCAAAAGCACTGCATTTATCCAACACTGCAACGTAACTATGCATTTCTAAACTGGATTAAACATACTTATGCCTTCAGAAGCAAGAGGCAGGAGGGATTAATGAAACGGTGGTGTCTGTTCTGTCTGAAGCCTCTACAGACAGATGAACGCTTGCATGGAGCCACACATCACTGGCAGGGATGCTGCTGAGAGCTGGACTGTGAAAAAGGAGAGAGAGTTATGGCCACAGAAATGATCTTGTACTGCTCCTCAGATGATTTAGAACTCGCACACAGATGCTCTGTCCATACGGCAGTTCTCATCCAACCATTTTCCTCCAGATGTGCTGGACAGGATGGCGCAGTTTTCAGAGATCCCTCCGTCAGGCTGTGAGGAACGAACAGAAGCCTCCCGGTTCGTGATATGTACGCTGGCTCCTGTCGGATCGACCCAGACACCTTCTTTCTGCATGTCATTAACCCCCAACCAGATCCTGGCATCGGGGTCCATGGTCTCCTGGACGTAATCAGTGAGCTGCTGGTTCTGGGCACCACTGAGGGGCGTGACGAGTGCGCCCCCTGGGCGATACAGTGCTCACTGAGGGGCGTGACAAGTGCGCCCCCCTGGGCGATACAGTGCTCACTGGCTGGGTGGTGGTACTTCTTCACAGAGTCAGCAAGAAAACACTTCCCATGGACCTTTTTCCCTCTCGGGCAAACTAGAGCACATAAAGTTCATATTGTATAACCACACATACTACTGACCAGATTGTGACATAAAAAATGTAATTTTAAAAAATGCTTAAGAATAAAAATGTTTATGCCATAATATTAATGCCACTACATGCTCAGTTGATACAGTAATTATGACTCTTGCACAGATAACTGCTACATGGGGGCTGGTTAGTATGATGTTAGTGTGATGTTAGTATGATGTTAGCCCTCACTGATAATGACTCAGCAAGAGAATAAACATGCTAGCAAAAAAGAAATGCAAATACTTAGTGAAACATTTCTAGCAGAACAATTTGAGAAAATACATAATTGTTTTGTTATTTTCGTTGATTTGCTTATTACTTTTTTTTTTAAGCCGCAAAGAAAGTTTAAAGGAAAATGCAGTAAGAAAAGTCAGGTTAGTGCGGTCCTCACCTGTCTGGAGAGCCAGGTTGTCCTTCAGCAAGTTCACCTCTGCTACAATATTATTGATCTGCTTCTGTATGTCCCCTATGGCACTGTTTCCCGTGACATCTGAGAGAGAGAGGGTATGTGTGTGTGTGTGTGTAGTGGTTTAGAGTGTACGGTTCCAAAAGAACACCACAAAAACATTCTGTATCTAAGTGTTTATGCTATTGTAGCTGACTGACTTGGGGGGGAAAAGTAGGGCTTAAATATTGGATAAACAAATATCCAATCTGGACAAAAACATAAATATTGTTTTTGTCCAGATTAAAAAATGATTCTACTTATTCTGGGCATTAGCTTGCAGTTCTACCTTGAGATGCACAAAACTACCATACACTCACTGTGGAGAGCAGTTTGGCATTCATGCTAATTAGAAAGGTGCTAAACAGGATCACATCCTACAATAACTGCATGGCGATACAGAAACAGTTTCCCTACCCTTTTTAACTGGGGGCTTCACCTTGGCTGCACCCTGCTGGTCGGAGCCCTGGATGAGGAGCACAGAGATGAGGAGCCACGCAACTCTAACCTCCATACTGACACGGGTGGAGAAACGGCTGCTTTTGGAGATGGTGGTACTGTAAGGCTGTTTCAGAAAGGAGAGGGAAATTATGCTCAGAGAGGAAAAGTGCTGTAATATAAGCCTACTGCTGCCTGAGGAGCCTTAGGGCGTGGTAGTAATCCACACACACACACTATCTGTAGCTCTCATCCATACTGTAGTACAGGTTTCCTTTATGTACTTGATCTTACCTATTTTTCTACTTACATATTTGAAACCCTCTTCCACCATGTAAATGGGTTGAAAAATACACTTCTGTGGCATGTTAATGCACTCACATTAGTAGATCTGTTTTTATGACAATTGGCCATAACCAGAACCCTAACTAATGGTAACAGAGGCGGAAGAAATGAAGGGAAGCTCTTTGTAACTGCTTGGGAAACCAATGCAGCCGTTCAGAAGAAACCAGCGCACCACTCCTGGCTGCTGTGGTGAGATACTGGCTCCTCCATGACTGCACGTGACCAAAAAAAAAAGCACTCAGGAAAACCTATAGCTACTGGACGTGCATGGAGCACTGTGTAGTGTTCAGGAGGGAAAACTCACACCACAAGAGACCTGATTTTCTTCCAAAAGTCTAAGAAACAAACGGATGTTTGCTCATGCCTTTGAGGACGAGGACGGCAGCAGCTGGTGTGTTTGTGTTGGAAAGAATTATATATGAAGTGGAAGAACTTATTTTCTTTTGCAGGTGATACAGAATCAAACCACAATCGAAAAGGAAAATACCCAAATTCATTTATTTGATGTTTAAAATACAAAACAAATTCAAGAAGTGGAATAAGAGGTGGAGATCCTGCTACGCCAGGAAGCCGACCTTCCGTCTCTTCTTGCCAAGACTCTCATCCTTTTGCAGAAGCTCCATGAGAGGAGCATGAAGAGCCTTCCCCACTCGCTTTCCTGTCTAAACACACACACACACGGAGAAAATATCAATAAAAACGTTACCTAAATGCTACGACAACTCACTACAAACAACAGTCATTCCTCTTCTCATATTCAAGAACACACTGCATGGGATTAGTGCTTTCCACCATTTTTCAAAGGTCACCTAGGAAACAGGAATTTAATTACACAGGTTAAGAGATCAAAATGAACAAGCCTAATGAGAACCGTCTGTGGAATGTAATTAGGAGTCAACCTTGACTACTTAACTCCTGGTTTTAATCTTTACTGAACACCACCTGTCCCAGCAAACTCAAACTACAGAGCTCTGCTTGCCTGTAGTCAGTGGTCTCCTAATTTAAACAAGCACTGATGCCTAATTCACACATTGGCTGTATGTAAACAGTGACATTTTAGCTGGTGCCACGCTAGGAGAGAACGGGCATGTTCTCGCCGACCTCAGTCATCTCGAAGACGCTGTCTGGGTCCAGACTTCCGGCTCCGATCTTGCGCACGCAGGTCACCGTTCCGTTGTGGGTGATGGCAAGCAGCAGGCTGGCAGTCGAGCATGCCTTCTCCTGCAGCGTGGCATCCACCACGTGCCGATGGCCGACCTGCAGGCCGACCACAGAGGACGGCTCATTTTCTACCGAAGCAGCATGTGCTACTGCAAAGATGCATCGTCTACCCGAAATGACGCCGGGGAACGGAGGCACAGCCAGGGGGCGCTGTGCGGACTTGCCTTGCACAAGGTCACAATGCAAGGGACGTTCTCCACCGCGAGGCGCAAGCAGTCGTAGGGGTCGTCGGACAGCTCGATCTCCCTGCCTCCCTCCTCATCCTCCGACACGCGCACCTTCGGGATCCTGGTTAGACAGGGACAGATGGCATTCGCACCTCTTCATCTGAAGAAGACAGCAGATGTGCAGGAGCTCCACACAGGAACGTCACAGCTGTGAAGTGAAACGCACCGTGTGTTGAACAGAGCTGCTTTAATGGCAATGGACATTGCGTCAAATAGATTTCCATCGCACTGCAGGAGCTGAAATCACAAACAGAAAAGACACTGGTGTGAAGGGTGGAAATGCAGCCACTCTAGTGACACACATCCAGTTTAAAAAAAAAAAAAACAACATAAATCCTGCTGTTCAAAGATGCTCAACAAGTTCTACAGGTCCTGGTGCTACAGGTAGCGGTAAGACTGGCCCAGATGAATCTCAAATGTCTGGGTTTTTTTTCTGCAATGTTAGATTCATGCAGGTGCTGGGAAACACTGCTATATCCTCCATAATGCACAGAAGAGAGGGATGTGTGCACACCTGTCTGAGAATCTAAACCAGGTCATATTCAGGTCACACAATCCGTCAAAGCACGAGCTACAGTAAGACTGGTACCACTTCTGCTTTACTGGCTGTATTAGCACTAGGACAACTTGCAGTGTTTGTTTAGTTATGAAGTGAAAGTGCTTCTGTATGTAATTACAGTGCTGAAATTAAGTGGTACAGTCACTTTAACAATTTGTAGCACTTTTTTAGCAGGATTTAAGAGAAATATTTTTACATTTTCACAAACTCTTTTACTCCCTGCTGGTCACTATGCTAAATGTTCATTTTAGCACTTATACTCGATTATTTAAGGAACATACATACATACCTACAATATAGCAATAACAACACAGCAGTAATTTAACTTGAGAACTACAAGAGTCAACTTCTGTTTTTCCTGCCATGTGCCATTTCCTAGCATCTGGGCAGGCGTGGCTACATCTAGGTTCCTCACCAGCACGTCCACGTACAGGACCCAGCAATGCTCCCCTGGGCACACGCAGAGGCCGCGCAGGTCCAAGCTGCGCCGGTTATTGAACACTTTATAGAGCGTGTTGCTCAGCTCCATGCCCAGCTCCTCGCCCCCGCGCCCTTCGAACTCCGGAGTGGCGTTTGCCGAGCTAAACGAGAGGAGAAAAGGAGAAAGCAGAACAAACACCAAGAAATTATGCTGGAAGGCAGCAGTAGTCAGGACTGATTCCTGCTTCATTCTGTTGTAAGAGAAAGATGTGAGGATGCACATGTGGGTTCACCTCTAAAACCTCTAAATCCAAAACTTTTAACCATGATTCCACATGCGTTGTGTCGGTGTAAAATATCCAACACAGGCAGAGAGCACGCACAATTTAGAATGGTTTTTAATCCAGCCTGCTTGGTGTAAAAGCTATTTACCATTTGTTATATGGCTAACGTTATTTAGTTGCTACCAACGGACAAGACCAGTTCTAGAATACTACTTGGGTTACAGCAGGTATCTGGGAAAAAAACAACAAAAAAGAGGATCCAAAAGAATTGGAGGGTCAAACAAGATTCATCAGTGCAAAGGTGGTCTTGGAAGGGTTTAGGTCTGCCCCTAAAGAAAACAAATCCCTCCATGTTTGGTAACATGCAGCAACATCATTCAACCAGTCCCTGAAGAACTCGAAATAGATTATTCCCGCACCAGTCCACGAAGAACTCGAGATAGCCCTCGTCTGGTGCAGTGGGCCTGGGCCTCCTCAGTTCCGCCTTCACGCCCACAAGGACATCTGTGTGACCCTGTTAAACATTCAGCAAGACGTCACATGATCTCTACGACGTTTGGGGGCCACTTTTTAGGATACCTACAAAGCCTCACCTAACCATGATGTCAAAAACATGTGGAAAACAAACCACAAGTGACTGAAAGAGGCAAGACAGCCCATTCATAAAGCTAGAGTAGGTCTACCATTATCTTCTACCAGTCTATGTAGAAGATAATGACATGTTAGAATATTCTGATGTGCCGGATAATTTATTATTAGTAGCAGTAGCATTAGTAATAGTAGTATTTTATGGCAGACATATGAGATTTGGAGGTTGGTCCAAAGGCTTCTGGTTCATAATGTCCAGATGAGTTTTAGATAACTAACCTACCATTCGGACTTTAGCAGAGCCATCTGTATTTGACACTACGTCCGTCTCAATCTCCATATGCCTGTAGTCCTCACATCCACGTCCGTCCACTCTTAAGTCATCCTGCCACAAACCAGGGACAAAATGGGTCATCAAATTACAGCGAGACAATGAGATGCTTATGACACTGATAAAAAGACCAGCGAGTTTTAGCTAGATAGCAAGAAAGCTATGGTAAAACGTTTCTGCTGGCCATCTATTTACCCACCTAAAGATATGTATGAAGTCTTTAAAAACAGCAGGAGGTACAGGATAAAGAATGCAGATATAGTTCGTGCATGTGACTTACCTGTACTCCGTGCATTATATAAACTTTCTCCGCTTCGCTAACTTGTACAGATGCCATATTTCAAACACACTACAGCTTCAATATGTGACGCACACCACAACCTCATCAAAAAGCGCCAAGCGAAACCGAAATGGAGGCGGATTCAAATTTCACGTACCAATAAAATGTCGAAAACAAGAAGAGACCTGTAAAATGATTGGCTTAGATAAACGCCCATCTCGATGTGCTAACTAAGTCCTTAACCAGCCCTTACTGCACATGTTTCGTGCGTTGTGAAGTTGGTAAGTACTAGCTAATGCTGGGTTATGTCATCGCCTTGTCTGTTTGAGCTTTGAGAACTATAAAAATCACCTCATCATCTGTGTATGACCGCGGCATGTCAAAGAAGCTAAAGACGATATCCATATTAAAATAGAGAACTCATATCCATCTCTAGTGATTTTGTACGATAGCTAGCTAGCGTTTCTGCTAAAAGCCTTTGGGATGTCTGTTGAGTAATAACGTTATATGCAAGAAGCGTACATCAAACCCGCTGCGACGGTTGCTTTGTCATTATCTTAGCAACAGTTTAGTCTCATTTTAACACAGGTGTGGCAAAACCGGTAACTTGGGTTTAAGACATAGCCGCGCATTAATTAAAACTTGATTCTTGTCAAAACAAGCACACGTCAATCTGATCCGCCACTAAACGTCCGATAAACCGGATGTACTGTCAAAACAGGTCAACAAACGAAACACTGCATGATAAGGAAATGAAAGATGTCAAATATCAGTATATTATGTTGTCTTTTAAAAGCAAGTGTACATTTCCCCACATATTTAACTTTAAAAATCTGATTTTAAATACAGAGACGATGTTAATTGTCTTACTACTGTTCATTTATACCATACTCTGCGTATACAGCCCATAATTCATCTATCTTTATACTCATTGAATGTAATAGCAGTCTGTTTTATTTCAGGTCTAACCTGACAGTAATAGAAATTATGCACAGACTTTCGTGTCACAGGGTCTCTAATTCCACGATGCTGCAGCTTTTATTTCCATTACTCACAATTGAGTAGTCAAAGTTATTTCCATTGCGGTTTTTAAATGATTAGCCGACATGAAACTCAACCGATTCAGTTCACCGACCTAACTAGGCCAATTAACTTACATAGCCTATAAATATACCTCCGAGAACGTAATGGGATGCATCATGGCAAGAGCGGGAAATTCCAACGATGAACGAGCTGTTCCTCATAGAATCAGTTAAAGCTGTTTTTCTTGGCGTAGGGACTTAAAAAGAGACCATTCTAGTTTTAATGCAAGATTCGAAGAAAGACGCCTGAGTACCACTACACCCTAACCCTTACTCTAACCCTAACCCTTACTCTAACCCTAACCCTAACCGCATGAAGGTGCGACCCTGCAGTATTTTTACTTCCTTTATTAGCAATAGTAATGACCTAAACACGGGTCATTTTAGCTTCTCTGAACGATACATTATAAGAGAGCGCAACAAAGACTGCAGGATGGCTGAGGTGAAACTTCAGTGTGTTTAATTCACTCTCTTCTGCACTCCCCATGTCCGGTTCTGGGCGGTTCATTATGGCTGCATTACCATACATGACGCTCACCCGTTCAAATGATATCTATCAGTCTAAAGCACGATAAGTAGCGTTGATACTAAATAACGATGTTGGCCAGGATCCAAAAGAGCACTAAGAGAAAGCACGAGTCAGACTATGGCCCAGCCCAACTCAGCCTCAGCCGGAACCACCGCTATCCGCAGGGCGGGAGCTGATGGCTAACGTTAGCGCCTGGCCTATAGGCAAGTTGATGTAGCATCAGTAAAAGCACATGAAGTTCATGCGAGCACAGCCAGCTACGACGTCCACAATTACATCAGCTAAGATTAACTGCCATGTTGTTGGTCAGAAGATAAATTGATGTATTTTTGTGCACACATGTATAACACTACACATATATACATAGATATTACATAATATATAATAACAATCGCAGAGTTTACATCATTAAATTTTTATAATACATATATGTTCAATTTTTTTTTACAAATAGTTGTCACTTTGAGTAAATACATTCATGTCAACATCAGTGATGTTTCCTAGTACGTTTTATTCACTTTAGAAAGTCAGAATGTAGATGCAGTGCCATCTAGTGGCGGATGTGTGATATTTCAGTGGCACAAAACAGATTTAGCAATGGAATTTAAGTACCTACGTGACTCACTCCGGGTTAAACTCGGGCTACGCCGTAACCGACAGCTAAGATAATGACGGAGCAATTGCTCTGATGCATTTTACAAAACGTTGGTTTATATCCACAACTTTTGTTTTATAACAAAAATTAATTGTTACGTTGGCTTGCAGTCAGAGAGAAAATCTGTTTAAAATGCACTGTGCTTTAATTACAAGCTACCAAGCTGTGGAACAGACTCCCTCGGAATTCGAAATCCTTGTTTTTAGGAAAAATGAAAGACAATCCTTTTTTGTACTTAAAATAACACAATGTTTTATTAGTAACATAAGTAGTAAACTCTAAAATTAGTTTATGAACATATTTTGTTATGACTGATTGATTTTTTTTTTGTCCAATCTTTGGCAGGTTGAAAAATTACTGAATCAAGTTCTCAGAATCTAAAAAAAAAAAAAAAAAAAAGTCCTTCTGTAAAAAGACATCCTGCCAGGATGCTGAGTGACAGTGAGGCCAGAGAGCTGCTCTCATTCCTCCAGCTTGACACGAGAGCTGATGTTAAGGGCCACGCTACAGAGTACATCCTGGGTCTGACGGGGACCCGAGACGGGTGCTGCTACCTTCGGACAAAGCCCAGCTTCCTCAGGGCCCTGCTCACCCTAACGGCCGACTCCTCCATCGCCATCGTCAAGGACAGTTACCACGCGCTAATCAACCTTTCTGCCGATGAAACCCTGCACAACCCTTTGGTAAAGGAGGCGAACATTCTTCCCACACTCTTCCACCACCTCCTGAAGCCAGAGTACGAGTTCGCCGACCGCATCTGCACCATCCTCACAAACCTGTCCAGACACGAGCGGACGTGTAGAGAGGTGTTTCGGGTGCTGCAGGACCAGGAGATTGGCCTGGCGAAAGTCGTAGAGATCTTCTGCACGGAGGGCTTCAATAAGAAAGCTTCACTGCACTACCTGGGGCCCCTGCTGTCCAACCTCACTCAGCTCCCCGAGACCAGGCACTTCATCCTGGACAAGGAAAGGTTGGTCTGTGCTGAAGGAACCAGATGTGTGGCACACCCTCTGCTCCCAGGAGAGTTTGGTTACGATCCTAGTTTGACTCACCTAGCTTAGAGCTTCAGCACTGGTGGGTGGATAAGCTAGAATAGACAGTGACCACATGAAGACTCATTTAGGATTCTTATCTTTGAACTAATTTTGCGAGTTTGAAGTCGAAGACCATTGTAGGAAGGTAGAGGATCACTTTACAAAAAAAATCACCTGCTCTTGTCACTAATGCTTTTGATGTGGTCCTATGAAAATGTTTGTACCTTCGAAACTGAAACATGAATCGG
>JAOYMR010000004.1:8170321-8202821 GCA_025802075.1 Tenebrosternarchus preto | reverse complement strand
AATAGCCAGTTCAGTCCATAGCACAGAGGCTCTCTGGGTCCCTGGGACTGGGGCCGTTCACACTGGGACTGGGGCCGTTCACACTGGGACTGGGGCCGTTCACACTGGGACCGGGGCCGTTCACACTGGGACATTTCAGCAATGGAAAATGGGTTTTTGTGTTTTTCTGTGAAGGTCTGCCTGTGGACCTACAGTACCTCCCAGAGGACAAAAAGAGGGAGGAAGACCCTGACATCCGCAAGATGCTTATCGAGACCCTGTTGCTGGTGAGAAGTGTTCTGCACACGTTCACACACAAACGAATGTGAATTCTGTTTGACACTGTGATTATGTGAAGGCTTCTTGGTAAATGGTGGAAGAATATACTGTTATAGTTTTGATCAGTTAATTTTAACTGACGCGTTTGACACAGCTTACCGCCACCAAAGTGGGACGTCAGATCATGAAGGAGAAGAACGTTTATCCAATCATGCGCGAGTTTCATAAGTGGGAGAAGGAACCACAGGTGATTTCATCCTGTGAAAAACTTGTTCAGGTAATGCTCAGGCCTGACACACAACATTCATGAAAGAGTTATTGTGGGTTTGTCAGAGACCATGTTCAACTGGCCTCACATGCTTTGTACAGAGTCGAACTAGCTCATTCCCTTCTGCAGTCCCAAGTTAGTCAGTTTTGATGTTTACTGTCTGTTGTTTGCTTAAAATAGGGGAGGGGCCTGGCGCTGGGCGGGGCCTGGTGCTGGGAGGGGCCAGCGAGTGCTCGAGCCTACCGTATGATCACTGTGCTCAGTGTTGCCCCAGGCTGCAGGGCGTGGTGCCCAGCAGAGGTTTATGGCCTTGGCTAAAAGGAGGGAAAAAGAGATATAAAAACACCAAGTGAAGGCAGGACGCAGTAATTTGGTGGGGGGAAAAAGCCCCGGTCCTGTCAGTGTGGGCACAGTGGCAGTAGTAACGTGAGCAAACGACTCCGTGGAAAAGCTGTTGTGAGGGTCTATAAAGCCTGATCTACCTCACAGGAGAGAATCCCTCTGAACTGAGGCTCCAGGCAAAGGTTCAGTCGCTTGGGTTTTTACCCAACCGTTTTAATCACTGCCATAAAACACCCACTATGAGAGACTTGGAATAATCCTAATATTTACCTTGGATTAATGGCCTTTTTGGGTAGTGCTACATGTTGCGAATAAGTGAGCTATAACTGCTATCATATTACTTGAATGTGGAGTATTTTCCCCCATGTTGACAGATTGTTTAATTGGTACTTGACAGCCATATAGTAAAGCTGCATTTTACATCATTACCCATCATACACTCCCTGAGTTGAACTGAAAGAGACACCATTGGATATGGGCACAGTCCAAAATACTAGTGACCCTCACTGTGTGTGTGTGTTCGTTTAGGTTTTGATTGGGGACGAGCCAGAGGCAGGGATGGAGAACCTGATGGAGGTGGAGATCCCTGAAGACATGGAGCAGAAGCTGAAGGACTTGGACACTAAAGAGCAGGAGCAGATTGAGAAAGAGACCCAGCGTCTGCTCGGAGGGGAGGGAGAAGAACATTTGAACACTCACAATCAAGGCCTGGAACGCTGAACAGCTGATCCAGAAGCACACCTGGAACGCTGAACAGCTGATCCAGAAGCACACCTGGAACGCTGAACAGCTGATCTAGAAGCACACCTGGAACGCTGCTGGAGCACCTCAAAACTCAAAGTCTAATAACCCTCATAACTGTACAAATCTTTTTACCAGAATCACCACGGAACTGTTTTAATTCCATCAGTTAACAGATAGGACAATGGTATTAATTAAAAGTAACTTTTTTCTGAGAATATTGTACTTTTATTGATGTCTGTTTGCAGTCTGAGGAAGGCTCTCACACCCGTATACAAAGTCAAATGACTTTAATAGAAAAAGAATTAATAGAGTTTGGGGAAAAGGGAATAGCCACTCATTGCAAAGTTTCTGGAATCTGGTTTAACCCTGTCTGGGTTCTCTCAAAAATCCCCTTTTCAATTCTAAAAGTAGAATCTAGACTGAATTTGCATCGTGTCCAGTACATGTGCAGCCCGACGAGAGTCCTGCCGTGGCAGCGTGAGGCCGTGGTGTGGCGGGACATCTCCCCGAGCATGTGCACACCTTCCCCTGGGCCTTGGGCTCCCTGGAAGGGCTCATGCTGTATTTCCAAAAGTTGAGCAGGTTGTGGAAGGGCTTTGGGACAGAGGGCGACTGTGGGCAGCGGATGAAGAGCTGAAGTGGCCCGCCGGCCCAGTTCTGGCTGGGCCTCATCAGTAGTTGGCCGGGCGAGGGGTGTGCTCCACGGGGACACACCGTTGAGACCCTTCTCTTCCCAACAGCGTTACTATGGCAGCAGGTGCTGAATGATAGTCTTATGGTCCTTGGGCAGGCTGATGTGACACTGCCAAGTGGGCAGTGTCTGTGGGGAACATGTGCCTGGACCCATTCGGGTGGGTGGGGCTTTTGAAGTGCACATCCCTGGACCTGACTGGCAGGGCGGGGCTTTTGGGACACATGTGCCTGAACACATACATGTGTAATGTCCTGCAGGTACAGAATTTGCAGCTTGATCACATGAAACACATTGATAAATCAATTAAAAGTACATTAGTTCAGTCATCTGTTGATGTCATCAAGATGATGAAAAATGTAAGCTGTGAATCTAATAGACCTTCAGAACCCAGACAGTTTACCTGTAAAGGTGCAATTTGAAAGCAAAATGCTCTGTTCATACAGTTATGATTTTTAAATAATGAAAACGGGCCAAAAACATTGCATTAAGATACTGCAGTTACTGACTCACTCACTCATGGTTTGCTTACAGAAAATTCTCCACAAGGTGGCGATATTACAGAAGAGATATAGAACAGTGTTGCTTTAATTAATGATGCTGTGTGTCCTTAATCAGCTCAAGTCTCACGTCACACTCACCAGTCCTCTCGTTCGCCGCCGTCTTGTCCGTGATGTCGCTCTTGGTAATGAGCACCTTGTACGGGTGTGACGAGGGAGGTAGCGCCATCCAGTAGTGCTTGCTGATCTGGCGCAGGGGCAGGCGCGCGGACGGCTGCCACTGCAGGAGCTGCTTCAATAGGTCCCGGCACGCTGGGCGGGAGAGGAACACGCGCATTAGCTCTGCATGAGCTCACTCGGCTTCCTGGCCAAAACAGAGCTCCATGCGAACATCGCACGTGCGGATGTCGAGTTAACTGTTAACTGTAGAATCTGACCAGTTTGTGTGCGTAAAAATCTGTGGCCGTACGCAAATATTAAAACCCTGCGCGCGACACATTCAAGACTCACAAGCTGTCACACGTGTTTTTAACTCGTATTTAAAAAGTGACAATCATATTAATACTAAACAAAATGGCTCTAATTTGTCTTTAAAAAAAATCCTCAGCAACAATGAAAAAATGTTGCACGTACGTTGAGACATGGGGTGGTGGAAGGGGAGGCCTTCCCTGATGAGCAGTACCAGTTTGCGTGGGTGCTTCTCGTTGTACGGCAGTTTCCCCGTGATCATCGCGTATAGAATCACCCCCCTACACAGTACACAAGGAAAAGGGCAGGGAGAGTTTACACAGTTAGAAAAGCCTGGTTTAGTTTTCCTAGAGCAACTGGAGGAAATGGTTTAAGCAGTGCTTGAGCGTTAAAGCAGTGTGCTCTGACGAGATGTTCAGTGACATTCATCATTTATTGTGACTTTATTTAATTTTTTATCACAACACTTTACATGTATGTTACATTTCTGTCACTTTAATTTGGAAAAAATATTTTGGTTACTAGTTCATTTTGATCTGTTTGAAATGTATTCGGTTTAAATCAATGTTTAATTTATCTATGTAGTGACTCCTTTATGTGAATCACGCTGAATTGCCTCGAGTTTGAGAAGTGGTAGTTTCCAGGAATAATTATACAAATCTGGTTGGCTATTGCTTATATTACTTATTCAGGTTTGTTTCTGAAAACTGTTTACACTGCACAGCAAACATTAAAAAAGCCAGTTTAACAACATAGAATGTTGTATAACCACACGGTGTAAGATCTGTTTGGGCCAGTAAATAGATCGTGAGAAAACCGATCTTTTTCGGGTGTGTCAGGCCTCCGACGTATATTCTAAGTGGAATCTGGGACGTCGGCGCTGTGCGCTGTTAAGGCAGACACGAGCGCACTCACAAGCTCCACAGGTCGGCTTGCTCTCCGCTGTACTTGAGAGACAGGAGGATCTCGGGAGCAGTGTAGGCTGCCGAGCCGCAGAACGTGCTCATCAGAGCGTTCCTGTCGCTGTACTGGTTTGCGAAGCCAAAATCTGTCAGGAGAAATCGCACATGCCAGGCGTTCAGTGGGTGTACGGTCTTCCCCCACGGGCAGATGACAGATTCATTTAAAATGAAGTCTTACCTGTCAATTTCACAAGTCCTCTCTCATCCAGCAGAATATTTTCACATTTCAGATCTCTGTGTAATAAATAAACGAAACAGAAACACGTGAAACAAATACAAATGATGAATGACTTCCATGTTGCCGATTCTAAGAATGAAAAACAGCCCCTGTTATAAACCTGTATATGAAAATGAATTCAGAGTTTGTGCCCTGTTGCATTCCTGTTCGTGTGAAGTCTGTGTTGATCCCATCTGTGAACATTAAACCTGTGTTAATCCCATCCTGAACCTGTGTGCGATGCGATTGCTGTGGCAGTGGGAGACGGTGCTGACGATCTGTTTGAAGATGTGCCGGGCCTGTTCCTCAGGCAGACCCGAGCAGCTCGTCGTCATGGATGCCGCGTTGATGTGCTCCAGCAGGTCACCCCGCATGGCTAACTCCAGCACCAGGTAGACGTGCCTCACTGAGCAGAACACGTCATACAGCTGGATCTACACAGAGGAGGTTCGTAGTCCATGTCTATCCCTCCTACACTTCAGAGCACTTAACATTAACATATTGTGACCTGTCAAGTTGTTAAAAGGTACGATTCTGCTGTTTCCCCAGAACTTTTGTGTAATATGGATAAAATACTTGGTTTGTGCTGTTTCCGGTGTGGATAAGGTTGCCTGTCCAACCTGTGGCCAGGACTCACCACAGCGGGGTGTCTGTAGGTTGCATTGAAGGCACAGATTTCCCTGGGCAAGAACTTTGTGGAGTACTCAGGGGGAGCGGCATTAATGGAGATTATCTTAATTGCCACCTGTGACAAGGCAATGCAACATACACAAGTAATAATACAGCACACCAAATTATATCAACATCAAATATACTGTACAATATACAGAAGTAATAATCCAGCATGTAACCAAATAATATCAACATCAAATATACAATATACAGAAGTAATAATCCAGCATGTAACCAAATTATTATCAACATCAAATATAGAGAAGTAATAATCCAGCACATATTTCAAAGCATTGGTTATAAAACAACTAAAAGAGCACATTTGCTACACCAGTCTTGGTCGGATTAGGTTTTAGTTAGTACTTGCATCATTTATGCTAAGTTTTTGTTGGCTGGACCCTTCACTCCCTGATAATGTGGTTTACCATGTTGTGGTTCTTGCTCCTGAGATCACTGGAGAGCTTATAGTTGTGAGAGATCTTATTAGGTGTTGCATAGCCAAGATAGACTTTGGAGAAAGCTCCAGTTCCGATTTTCTTGTCTGAGAGAAGATATCCATGCTGTCTACATTCTATCACTTTCTCATGCAAAGATTCCTGTGGTTTTGTGCCACTCATGTTGAAGCTTTCTACTTATCCATTATTAAATAAAAATGATTATGCAGAATTAAATCCTTCCAGTAATGGGGTGAATCTTGATATTAATTGTCTGCGTTATTCAGTTTTCTTTCTGATTGATACTCACATGGTTGTTTAATAATAGACATGTCTCTTTAGGAGCTGGTGCTCTTTGAAGGGCCACTGTTTTGATTCCATTTGACACCATTCTAGAACTGAATTAAATAAATGGAATAGAATGTTTTGGTCACTAAATCTGAATTAGTGATGTCATAATAGTCGATTGAGCAGAAGAATCTTGGTGTTCCTCTCTTTATATGAAACAGGAGGTTTGAATGCTAAAGGTCTAAAAATGTACAACTTATTATTTTTTTAAAGACTGTAGTTTTAAACTGTCCATATTGTTTGAATCAAATAAACAAACTGAACACAAAGTGACCCAAGGATCCACCGATCCACTAATCCAAAAAACGCCTACTTGAAAGTTCTGTTTTCCAGATGAACCTCAGTCGAGGTTCTTAATATAAAAATACCAGATGTCGGTGTCAGTCACCTATATGCAGTAGTTCTCGAGTAAAAGGCAAATGTGAATTAATCAACAACAGCAACAAAAACAGCAGCAGAAACAAATTAATTGTAATGTACCAAAGGTAAAAAGTTTACTGGTGATCTGCTTCCGTTGTTTAAAAGTACAAAAAGAATAATAGTTCCAACGTATATCAGAACTTTAAAAACCAATAATTTGTGAATTTTAAATTATAAATAGGTGTATGACAATTACATAGCAATTCTGTTTAGTGTTGAAAAAACAGTAGGTGACCGTTTATGATATTGAGGTCTGCACTGATCAGGTGCTGTAGAATAGCAGAACTGGTACTGTTTTGTCTGTTACCTTCTTATGGACACAACCACGAGACAGAACAAAATGGGCAACTTGAGAGAAATACTCCTCGTGATCAGATATATAGCTGTAATTAAGTATAATTGCAAGTGCTATAGTTAATATGGTGAGTTCTGTCTCCTTTTAAACATAGGACTTCATGATATATAATGCAGCGCTTCCGGGTGCGGTAAGGACAGCTCACAGTAAAAATAGAAATACGGCCTGGGTTTCTCGTGATAACGGGACTGTTAACAAAAGGATGCGGTGTTCTCGAGACGCGACTCCACGGAGGAAGCGTGGGAGACAGATTTGGTAGAGGTACGTGCCATCTCATCATTCCTTTTACCACGTGTTTTCTTTGGCACTGGCATGAGTCAAAATGACAATTTGTTTAAGTATGGTGGTTAGTACTGGCTCTGGAGTACTTAAACGCGTAACTGACAGGTATAGTTAATCTTAGGGCACTTTCTGAAAGGAGAAAATTACCAAGAGAGATCTTAAACTGTGGTGCTGTGACTGGTTAATACATTCTTCTGACAGCGGCTGAAAAGATGGTGTTTTTGGAACTGTCGAAAAAAACAGTTATCATCGAGCCGCGAGAGCGCGGTTATGGAGCCGTAGCCGATACATGTAGTGAGTCGCGGGGACGGAAGATGACCTCCGTGAACATCCGTGCGACCACCGGAGAACGGAGTTGTTTGTTCTTAGAGCTCTATTCTGTGGTACTAGTGACCATCTGTTCCATTTTATTAGTTCCATTTTTTTCTTCTCTGGCCAAGAGCAGGCTAATTAGCAGTCTGCCTTCCTGAAGTGGATTAGATGAATCTATTTTCCTTGGCACCCACATCCAGTCCTGAAAAGCCTGCCTGTATTCTATTAGACAAACATCCTTAAAAGTGACAAATGAAGAAAATACCAAGCTGCCATTATTGTTTGGGTCATGTTGCCTAGTTGACAAAAGTGCCTTCCTTTCTGAACTTGTCGTTCAGCGGAGAAGGTTTTATGGAATCGTTTCATATATGAGCTGTGAGTAATGTTTGACGCTACTCCCAGCCCTAAGCGGAAGGTGAAAGTGGTTTCAGTAAGTTGAGTGGTAATTTGATGATTTGTTTATGTCTTGCATTAACTCGTTTATTTTTGAGGCACTTTAACTAAGCAGACATATTATTCTATACATTTTTACATTTTCTTTATTTTGGCTAAACCCAATGTTTCCGTCTGTTAAGTTACTTTATGAAGTGATGAATGTCTTTTTTTGGAAATATGAATGAAGAAAGGATGTGTCAGAGATGACAAGGCGTTTTAAACCTCATTTACCTGGGAACCCACGTGCGTCCCAGGTTCAATTCTCCAAATTGAATTGACAGACCAATATAGAACAAGAGCTGAGTTTAAAGGAGACCCTCCATGTTTGATTAGGCGGTGTGGTACGTCCTGTGTGTGAGGGCACCACAGTGCTGGGTTCTCCAGCAGGTGGTAAGAGGATTAACCAAGAAGCTCACAGAAACCAGATGGACAGCAGCCACAGAAACAGGCCCACATCGATGAGGAAGGAAAAACAAATTACGCCAAATCAGTCACAATTGCACTACTGCTTAAATAAACGTCCAACAGAGTTATAGTCATGGACTAAAGGGTTTGTGGTGGAAAAAAAAAAAATCGGCATTTGGGTATACGTCCTGTTTTCTCAGATTCTTCACTTCCGGGTCACCTTATGCGTTGCCACTGGAGGCCAAGGATAGTTAACACACAGTCAAATTCTGGGACAGAAGTAGATGTGGCCAAGACTGACGCCCAGTGAAAAAACAGTGGAGACACCCGCCAGGAGAGAGGCCAGCGAAGAGGCGACCTCCTTAGCACTCATGACTTTAGCTTGCTAGCATTTCCTTAGTGGTAACTTATTTTCAATAAAGAAGGCCAGTGGGTAATGTGAGCTGACATTTAGTGGCTATTTGCATGGCAAAATGTAATTCTGAAACCAACAATAATCAATGGAAAATATAAATTTTTCCTCCCAGACTTGTAGCTGCTACACCAGAATGGATTTAATTATTGGAAAATCTGTACTCCTGAATTCGGTGCCCTGTACAAACCGCTCTGCTCGCCACAGCGGGTGATGTATTCCTGAAATCCCTTTCACCTTCGCACGGGATTTGACCTAAATCTGACGCGTCCCCATATCATAAACTCTGCCGTCCATAAATCAGGGTAACACCAGTGTTTGGGCTTTGAGAGTGAGCTCCCGTTTCCCCCAGGCTCAGGACCTCAGCCAAGCAGTTCCACTTCGTGGAGACCCCTGGCAGACTCAGTGTACGCAGTGTTGCACCACACACACCCGCACGATGGCTTGGATACACACCGCTTTAAGGCTAAATTTTAGGACCTAATTGTACTTTTCCTTATTGACCAGCATGAAAATATCCATATGTTTTAACAGCTGTTAACTACAGTTTCACATCTCATGAGTTCAGTCATTGGGGAGGAAATAAAAAAAAAAGGAAAACAATCTTTTTGCACCTCTTGTTCCCGTTTATCTGACCAATCAGTGGCAGTTTGGAAAGCAGGGAATCTCAATACTACATCAGGAAGACGTGGAAGACATGAAATAATGATTTCATTACCAAAACCGTAGAAATACTGTTAAATGTTCACAGGCGCCTCCCACTGTAAAAAAAGCTTTATTTTACCAGTTACTGCGTACCTGGTAAAAATCAAGACATGGTTTAATTTCATTACCATATGCAGCACACAGCCTTCAGGTAAATACGCTGGAAATGAAATGAAAACCATGTGTGTATTAGTCTGTGTGTCAGATCTCCCACTGGCTGCTGTGAAGGCCATCTTTCCCTGATAACACTGCCACTTGGCCACTTGCATTGGTCTGATTTAGTCTAATCTAGTGGGAGTGTGTGTCGGGTTTCCTAGGTTGATAAAGATGGATCAAGGGTCAGCTTTGCCTGTAGGGTCACCTGGAGGGCAAGCGTGAGAGCAGCTGACATCACCTAGCCTCGCATCACACGGCTCTGCAGAGCTGCTCTTCCGCTCGTCAACGTCATCTGATCCCTTGGCCGGCAGAAGCTGTCGCTACGGTAACCCCTTTGGCCCAATCCTGCACACGCAGTGTGTAACAGGTGGGCCGGTTCGTCGGCCCAGAGCCAGGCTCGGCGATCCAGACCGCCTGGACGGCGAGGTTCAGCCCCCCACACGGTCTCCCCACGTCCAGGTCTGTCATCTGTCACAGTTGAGAGCCATTCACTCAGAGAGGCAGCACTGAGCTCTAAATTCCAACCTCAGGGTTGGACCGTCTACCTTATATCCCGTTTGCATGGTAACCGTTGCAAGTTCCAGCACGGCGGTAAAATCCGATCCGTGCGCTCGGACCTCGTTGCAGGAGGGGTGGTTTAAGCCGCGGCATCATCCCCGCAGTGAAGGGTGACGTGACGACCGCCGTGACTTATCACACACGTACGGGATGGTGACGGCCTCAACCGGAGCACTCTGTGGGGTGTGGTGGGGTGGAGCGTGGGTGGAGGGTGAAGGCAGCCACAGACAAGCATCTGCATCCCATTTAGCAGAGGGCCATCATCCGGACCACCTCAAGAGTGATAGCCCATTTTAAACACCCTCTAGAGGCCCTTGTGACCCGCTTAAGGTGCCCAGATTGATTGCCTTCGATATGAACTGTATTTCATTCAGCTATACATCAGGTGTCAGATTTCCATAAACGTTTATGAGTATAGTAAATTTCTGTAATTGGTGGGATTACTCTTGCTCTCTTTTCTGTCTGGCTTATTGTTTTAAATCTGCTACGTTTATTCTTCTGTTGTTTTTTTTTGGTCTGGGAGTACGGGGGGTGAGTATTTATCCAGTATCCACCTCTGCTTGTCCTGCTCAGTGCTGGGTCAAGAGAGACATTAACCCTCAAAAAGGTGAAGTTGCTCTGAACTTCTGCCGGCATTCAATCACCCCATGCATTACATTTACATTAATAACCATCTCAACAGTCATTATGCAAACAGGGACTATGGGTAATCTGTGAGAATATATTTTATTGAAAATTATTTTAGGCTAAACAGGTGTATATTCCTAAAGAGCATATTTTAAATCTATTATATAATTTTCTCCATTCACTCTAATAGTTCCTGAGTAAAATGAGTCATCATTTAATCATCATTTAAAGAGCTTGGTTGAACTGATTAGGTTGAATTGCACTGTGGGATTTAGGACAACTGCAAATGGACTGTAATTGAACAAAATGAACAAATTAGGAATTATCATTTGGAAAGTTAGGCAGTTGTCATTAGGCAGTTAAATGTACTTCAATTATGTGTTAACAGTGATGGTCATAATGCTCATTAAAGGCCACAGAGGAAGTTCATGTGCAGAACACTATGAGCAGATATGGGTCTTCTTCTTCTGATTACTACTAGGCGACACAAATTTGACAGCTGATCACAAAGTCTCGCAACCTCATGACATCAGCGCTCACCTCCCACTGGTCCTGTTTTATCAGGGTGGGGTGAACTAGGCCCTTCCCCAGACAGCCCTGTAATTACTGCCAGTTGGAAATTAAACTGTTAGCTCACTCCACTCCGGCTAATGTGCACCAGATGACCAGCACGTCCCGCGGCCCGTAAAACGTTCTCTTCTTATTATTTTTTTCTTCTTCTCGTGGCTCATTTTCAGCGACCCGCAGACGATGTCCCGAGGGCCGGGGTTGCCATGGCAACACTGACTCGGAGTGCTCCCCAGGACAGAGCCCAAGGACAAGGACGAGCAAAACAAAACAAACGCAGGAGCCGAGACTCCGTACGCCGGGATTCCCGCCCACCTGGCCCCTTCGCACAGCACGTCCAGGAGCACATCCCTGCAGCGCTCCAGCACGTCTCAAAGCTGGTGGGAGCTGCTCCAGGATGCAGGTCCAGGCCCTGAACAGCATCACCTCTGATGAGAGTACACAAAATGAACAAGAGTGTGGCCCTTAATGCGAATACATCAGCAGCTGAGCAATAGAGGGACAGAAAAATCCTGGGAGTTCAGGAGGTGTAATCTACTTAGAGGCTAGTTTAGAGATCACCCGATCCACCTCCCCATTTCCAAACCACCCCTCTCCCTGCTTCCTGTTAGGAGTGCACTTTATGAACTGCGTCCAGGTAAAGCTTTAGGGGCTCAGATTTATGGCTGATGGGGGACCCCACAGCTGGGGTGGGGATTAGTTCAGAGCCAGAGCAGGAAGGTTCTTGGAGGAATAAATCAGGGGGTCTCACATCAACTGAAAAAGACAGGAAAAGGAGAATGTAGAGATGAGGAGAAAGCTGATAATCACAGAGAGGTACAGGAGACGAGTGAGAGAGGCATGTCTGTTCCAGTTCAGGTTACGTCGTCTGCAGGGGGTAATGCTGACATTACCCCACATTGTGAGTTATGGCTGCAAAAAACATACCTCTGCTCCACAATGGAAAAGATACATTTGTTTGTTTATTTATTAACTTCATAATCATTTGCATTAATTCTTATTTTCCTTTTTTCCATTCTTCTCCTTTTCCTCCCAATAATTTATTTGAAACTTACTTTCTCTTTCCCTTGCCTCTTTTATCTTCTATTTTAATCTAAAAATGCAATTACAGTTGAAAAAGAGACAAAAGACGTTTGTGTAGAGATGGATTTCTGTGTACAAACTAACAAATCAAATCAAGTTTTATTTATATAGTGCCTTTTACAACAGATGGTGTCTCAAAGCAGCTTTACAAGTGTCCCAGTCCAAGCCCCCAGTGATCAAGCCAAGGGCGACAATGTTCATTCTGTACCAAGATATTCTGCAATAGTCAAGGTCACCGTATAAATCTTTGGTCACACTTGTTGTGGTTTGGCTTTAAAAGTACCAGTATACACACACACATACACATACACACAAAGACAAAGTCATTGTGAAGACACAAACCATAATAAAGAGAAGCAGCAATAGAAGCTTTGTTATAAACAGGTCCACAGATCGAACAGCACACCGCAGGACGCTCTTCAGATCGAACAGCACACCGCAGGACGCTCCTCAGATCGAACAGCACACCGCAGGATGCTCTTCAGATCGAACAGCTCGCCGTGAGCCACTCCTTGGATCGAACAGCTCACCCCAGGCAGCTCATCTGCCTGTTCCCTCTCTCACTCCCCACATCCTGTTTTCATAGAGATGCCGATGTCAGTTTCCAGAGGAGCGGGTGATGAATCAGGGTGTGTGTGCCCAGATGTGGGCACCGAGGCATTTTAATCACCCTCTGCCTACTGGGCCTGACATGTCCTTAGCGAACCTGCGGCATGGTCATGAAAAGTATGCCACTCCAGGGACGACTAACGTTGTGTTATTAAAGAATAACAGAAACAATACACTGCAACATGCTTACACTCACATTCTCCCAAAGGCCGGCTGAGCACTCAGCCGCTCTGAAGAGGGAAGATCGGGATTGTGTTTCCACTTTGCTCTGTCGCTGTACGTCATCAATCCAGTACAACTGAAGCCCTGTTTGTCCTGGGTTAGTGTTTTATATGGGGGTTAGTTATATGGGTTAGTGTTTTATATGGGGGTTAGTTATATGGGTTAGTGTTTTATATGGGGGTTAGTTATATGGGTTAGCTGTTTATATGGGGACGTGGGTTTCATGTAATAATACTCCCTTCCAAATGCTCCATGTCTGTCATTCTTATGGACAGCGCACTCTACTTTAAAACACCCAGCAGAAACAGCCCAAGGTTATTTTAATCCCATGCCAACCTCAATGTCAGTAAATATTCCATCGTGTCCTGTGGAAAAGAGCTTTTCTTAGCAGTGGAAGTTCTTGAGGAAGCATTTACTTGCATTATATACTTTGGCATTTTCTTGCCAAAGTCCTTCTCAGAGGAGTGACACTTCTGCTAGCTTTAGGTAAACTACATACAGTACCAGTCAAAAATTATTTTTTTGTATTTTCCACAATAAAAAACAGAAACATGTAAAACCAGTGAAGTAACACGTGTGATTACACTGAGAGAGTCAGTATTTGTTTATCTTAGATTTTAGATCCTTCAAAGTAGCCACCCTTTACTGTCCTCCTCAGCTCCACACTAGTGATGTTCTCCAGCTTCATGAGGCAGACGCCTATGATGCTTCTCCATCAGTCTTGAAGAAATTCTCTTATGTGCAGAGCACTTGAAGGGTGAAGGACTAAGGTTCTGAAAGAACTTTTTGCTGAAGTTGCATCTACAATTAATTGTTTGTGCATGTGAGTGCATGTGTATGTGTTTTGAAATTCAATTTATATGAAGGGTAACACCTTTACCGATTTATATTTGTCTTAGAAACAAATTTAAGCATAATCCATCAGATTAAAATGTCTTTGTTACTATTAAAAACATACATTCAGTCAGGTTTGTCCAAACTTTTCACTGGTACTGTACATGTGTGTAGTCTGTTAATGTTCAAACTCAAGTATTATAAGCAGTTAAATAACATTCTGCGTAGAAGATGGATGAAATGGTGATTTGAGGGAACTGTGGTTTGAAAAGATGAAGACAATCAGTCAGAATCTTTAGATCATATATGAAGGGTAAAATAATGAACTCCAGATTCTACAGAAGTGGTTTATTTAGTAGATGTGGAAATGTGTGGATGTACAATAAGAGGTACAAAGGGTACGCTGTATAGTACAAAATAATAATAACCACAAGATACAGACATGACCATATTAGCACTGATCATACACCGAAACGGACAGCATTAGAATGAAGATGGGATTCTCCATGCTAACATTAATATGGTATAACTGGCCACATGGAGGCAGTAACTCTCGTATCATCAAACTAAACTACAGTATAGTTTTGTTCAGCTAGGTTACAGCTACAGAAATATAAAACATATATGGCAATTAAAACACTTTAACAACAGATCAGCATCGTACAATTAACCACTCGTTACCATAGTGTCATCAGTATACCTAAAAATGCGACGTATCTGACAGCATATACAAAAACACACCAGAAATCTCCCCACACACACCTAACTTGTGGACAAACAGTAACTCAGGTCACTCAATAGGCGTGTTAACGTGCTGCTTCCAAAGGGCTGGAACGCCCCTGCTGGTGAGGCAGGGAGGTGGTTAAGTCAAACACAGACTGTGAACACTCCACCTCTGTTGAGTTTGAAGGCTGGTTAAGTAATATTTGATGCAGTGGCAACAAAAGTGATTTGCCAAAAGGTGGCAGCGCCCATCTCAATCCCTCTGAATTTTGGTATATCACTTGGGGAAGCATCCCACCACCCTACGAGGAAGCTGTTTGGGGGTGATGGGGTGATTTGCTATGTAAACAAAAGGTTTAAGCTGAGAATCCCTAGACCTTCAATCAAAACCATCCTAAGCAGCAACTCTGTAATGGTTTGGGATCCAGTGGTGACCTGGAGAACTGGACGTATGGAACACACCTTTCTTTCCTAACAAAATGTGGCAATTCTGGTGGGTTAAATGCAGACCTCACCTGTAGACCAGCAAAATAACCCTGGATCTCAGGCTGTATTGCTGCAAAAGACCCTGCAACTCTTACTCTTCCACTTTGAAATCAGTGCCCCAATCACACAACAGCTCGTAGGTTCTGACATATCTTGCACTGAAATGTATTCGAGCCATCAATGAGTGCATTAGAGTCAGCGCTGGTAAGTATGTCAATATGAACTGCCCTGGTTGTTAAGCACTTAAATATATGCCCCAAGTAGGGCCTGAAACAATCAACACCATTGGAATAGAACATTGGCTTTAATAGGCAAGGTCTTGGATGGAGTAGATCAGCCATATGTGGAGGTTCTGGTTGTCCACCTCATTTGGTACAGTCAGCACACTTACATTGGTGCCAAAGGACTGCTTCATTCCTTCATATCATCCAGTACTTCCTCCTCATTTTAGCAAACACCCTCTCTGGATCCAGGGCAATGCAATCTCTCATAATAATCTTCGACGAAGAGCTTTGTAACCGGATGTTGAGGATCCAGATGTAGAGGAACCAGACACTACTGGATGTACAGTATCTGGTTTTAGCTTTTGCTGCAACATCTGGTTCTAGCTTGCTGCAACATTGGAGGTAGTTGCCTACCCAGATGAGGTCAGTTGTAACTATCGAATTCTGGTGCAAGTGAGGCTAGATGACTAGACAAACTCAGCAATGATTTCAGTTCATTGTCTCATTGTCCCAGCTCACACACACTACTTTACAGACCGTCTCCAAATAAAGTCATTGCTGGGTTGTCTCCTGACCACACATAATGCATTGAAGCAGTTTTTGTAAGCTCCTGAATTTCTGTTACTTGCATTCCTACAAGCACCTTGTAACAGTCATGTGAACACCGTTGAGTCAGACCATTTGTGTAACCACTGTAGTGATGTCTGTAGGAGATTGGTCAGCTACTTTTCCCATAACGGATCATTCCAGTCATGCTTCTTGACACATAAGTGCTACACCAGTATCTTGGCCCTTTTAGCAAAGGGGATGATATAGGATCATACTGGCTAGCCAGGGCTTTGTAGATGTTATACATCGTGACTGCAGGATGGTCCATGGCTCAGTGCTTATAGAAAAAGGTGTTAGACTGCCGGTTCCAGTGGTGGCCAAGTGTGGACTCATTAACATCCTGCTGACCATGACTGAGCCACAGCTCACAGCTGTCCTCGCCTCGGAGAGAAGGTGACTAATATTAGCAGGGTTGTGACTTGCCCACTAGTGTAATTCAAAACCACCAGCTGCTACTAGTGTGAGAAGGACTCAACAAGGTCCTTGGCAGTTTCCTTTGAGGTGATGCTGTATAGACAGTTCTCAACATAAAAAGGCTTCCTTAATCTTGTTCCCAGACTGAATGTGATCCCTGATATGGGCTTGTACTGCAAATGTTGCACAGCAAGTGTTGCACGTCATACCGAAGCGAAGCACCTGCTGTCAGTATTACATCTGGTGGTTGTTCCAATTGCATGCTCTCCCAGAGGAATCGAGTTAGGGGCTTGTCCTCAGGTAGTAGTCTCACCTGATGGAACATGATCCTGGTGTGACTGCGGGAGGCATCAGAATGCTCTTGAAACCATGGTAACAAGTTCCATGGTTTATTCGACTCTTTTAACTGATGTGGTTTCAACCTCACGATGTAACTGGTTTGCTCCATCTTCTCAATCTCAGCTCAGTATGCAGAAGCCTAGTCAGGATTCTTCCTCAACCATCGATTTGTACTTCAGAAAACATCTCTGCTGATATACTATTACTGCTGATCTCAACTTTGCTTACTTTAAGGAGAACTTTACAACAGTAGACTGGACAATCCATATACAAGATGCCCTTAGTGGTACTCACTAAGCAGGAATTATGTGATGTGTTAATCTTTGGAGATTTGCATCTTTCTCTGTCATTCACATTATGCTGAATGAGATTGTGGGTCTATTGTGGGTCTTACAGAAGACATCTGGAGTGCTTAAGAAACTTTATTGTTGCGTCTACAGGGCTAGTATTGGCTACTGTATCTGACCATGCTTCTTTTTGTTCTTTAGTGAGCACCTTGAAGATGCCACATACATTCAGAAAGTGACTGGCATTATCACAGCAGGAGAAATGTCCTCGAGTCTTTCCATTCTGGTTCTCTGGCATAGGACATCCTGCTAGTCACTCAAACTTTGCTACTGTTACTCTGGGGGCTGATGTTAATCTATGATCACGTAGATCGTGAGGCTGGTATGGGGTCAGGAGGTGGGAAAGACCAGTTGCCTGTGCATCCCTACTGTGGGTAGTCATGGGGAATTGGTACCAGGGTTGCTGGTCTACTGCAGGTAGACAAGGGGAGTTGGTACCAAGATCTTCCACCGTGAGACGCTACTCTTCATGCAGGTGCAAATCACAGACATTATTTCACTGGCTCTCTGGCATAGATGCCCTAGAACTATACTCTGTATCATGTTTGTTAAGAAAGCTAGATGGATCCTTCACTGTGTCTGGTTCTGGAGCCTGATACGTATGTACATGGCCTTAGCTGGTCATTTTGGTCTTACAGCAGGAGGTGATGGTTCAGAATGTAACATATTTACAGTGATTTCCTTATTCTGTTTGAAGGACCACAGTTGAAATGGTGATTTGGGAGAAATATGGTATGTATTTGCTGGAAACACTGCACACAGCTGGTCAGAACTGTTAAGACACCTTATATGAAGGGTAACTGATGATCTCCAGATTCCATAGAAGTTAACTGGTTTAACTGGTTTACTTAGTAGTTGTGGAAATGTGTTGATGTACAGGAAGAGGTACAAAGGGTACATCGAAAAGTACAAAATAATGGACACAGCAACACAGGATGGAACACAACATGCTTGTCCTACTAATCTCCAGCTACAGAAATACAGAACAGACATGGTAATTACAGCATCTTAACAACAGATCAGCAGTCCAATGAATATAATGAATATAATGAAATTACAATTAAAATTCAGCTAAATTTAATAAAAAGGAAGGGATTTCGTCTAATTCCAGGTTTTCTAGAATCACAGTAAACCTAAAGCGTTGATTAATATTTTGTGCAGCAGTAATGTTTGTGACCAGTGAAACCTGTATTAAACATGAACATTTAATGTGACAATGCAAAAATCGAATAGCCACTCCATTCGCTGTAATGTAGACAGAAATTCAAACAGGATAAGAAATCCATCATAAACATCACAGAGATGCTGTGGTAAAACGAATCTCCTTCAAATATGAAAGAATTTACTTCTTTACAGAAGAATTTACTTTATATTATAAGCACACAACTTTGTCCATGTAACTTTTCACAATATATCTGGAACCTCACAATAAATTAGTGTCTACATTTTTCTTTTGTTCTATTACAAACATGCAAACACACACACAGTTCTACAGTCATTTAGGAATAAATGCTCAGTAACAGTCATTATTAGGCTGTACTTTTTTTCACACTTTAAATGACTGCTTTTACAAGCAAAAAACTGGCCTATTTGCAGTTAATTTGTTCAAATGACAGAAGCATTGAAGTCCACAGTGTTGGTGGTGAAGGACAGTGAGATGTTCGAGTGCTTTAACATCATCGATGGTGGATGCAGAGCTGGACGGTGAAGGTAGAACTACTCCACTAGAACTGCAGCCAGAGACCCATCAGCACACACACACACACACACACACACACACACACACACACAACAGCACTGGCTTCGAATCATACGAAAACAAACCTGAACCCAGTCGTTTCTCTCACAGGAAACCGGCACGACACGCACTGGTGTAGGTGTGACCATGTCCTGGAGCTTTTGTTCAGGGTGCACGCGCCCACACACACACACACACACACACACACAGGAAGAGGTCTCTGTGTGTCCAGATAATAAAAGACTGCTGCTGGGTGCCGCCAGCCCTCGTTACTGGCACGCAGAGGGCAGGAATCCACCTCCCAACCTGGCCTCTCCTTCAAAGCCACCCCTTCCATATCAAACGTGGGGCTTAAAGTAACCAGAGAGCAGGCTTTTACTTTCCTCTAAATTAGCTCAGGCAACTCAATTTTGGTGCGGTTTCGCTTCCACCGCTGCCTGGACGGCTGGCGCACCATGATGTCATTGCTGGGTTGTAAGCACATGTGGAGGAAAATAAAAAAGGTTCCCCCGTTTAGCGGTAATTTGTAACAGATCTGAATTACGCTGGCTGCCAAGATCTCGCAGGGCTGTTTTCCCTCCAATTAAAAGACTGTAAACTCCCAAAGTTTGGATTTTTGCAGGTGCTGCAAATTGGGGTGAAGGAGTATCAAACCTGACTGCTCGTGCGAAATGATACTCCATTTCAGTGGGATATGCGGGGGCTTCAGTTCCTTTCGGTTTTTTCTTAACTGAAAAAAAGAACAACTGCAGTAATGTGTGTGTGTGTGTGTTTTGGGCGCCATCTGCCAAAGTCTTCAAAGCTGAAGAAGGGTTCCATTGTCAAGCGAGGACAGGACAGTCAGACAAAATAAGACTGAGGGTGTGTGAGTGAGCAGGTTGGCTTTGCTCCTGCCTCTGGCGCTGGAGACCCCGTCCGTGCTGGCTACCGTGCCGACAGGCCTGTGGGACGGAGCTCAGAGCTGGGGTTTTTTTTTTTGGGGGGGGGGAGTATTCTGCCCTTTCTGTGGCAGGAAGTCTCGGGGCACATCCGAGTATTTGGCTGCGATCTGCACGGCCTCTCCAAAGAACCACAAATGCCACGTGAGGCATCTTTTATACGGACACATCTTATCACCGCTTGAAGGACAGCGATTCCATTATTGGCTGTTGAGACGTTATCCGGACCTTAAACGGGCGCGTGCATCCACCACAAGCCACAATGTAAAAAAGAAGCAAAGTCAGCTTGCTGGCTGGGGAGTGTGTGGTTGTGGAGAGATTTGTGTTGGTTTGCTTATACATTAGCACTGAAAGCGTGACTGTCTCCAATACTTAATAAACCTGTTCCTTTTTCTGCCTTTTTAGGACTAGACTCATTCGAAACCATAATCGGCTTGGAATTACCATCCTCCAGATTCCAAACAGAAAACCTCATCTTTTGACTGTGGTCATGATTACAGAGATGCACTCAGTGCGAGTGTATTAACGTGTGACATGATGTTAGAAAAATAATATTAACCTTCGCAATGTCAATAACGTATTTGGTCGCTACTGTTCGGAATGATTCAATGACGAGCGAAAAACGATTCGTCTTCGTAGAGGAGTGGGACACTTCCTGTTAGGAATCCACTGGACACTCCACTCCCACGCCGTGTGCTGGAAGTGACTTCACTGCGGGAGGCGTGAGCGTCGTCATGCTCCAGATCTGGTGTGTGCAGTGACTGCTGGATGCACGCTCAGCTGATAAAACTCACTGTATGATGAAGCTAAGATGCCTCATCAGTGTGCAACTGTGAAGCTCCCGACCAAGTTAGTCTGACAGGTTTCAGTTCACGTTGTGCCTGATGGTCAGTGACGGTGGGGTTTTTTTAAAATGTAATTTTTTTTTAAAAACCACACACTAACAGCAAACTGCACATCCTTAAACCGAAGGTCAGTGTGAGCTAAAACAATATATTTTATATATGTTCATTTTAAGCAGGTAGCTGATACTTTTATCCAAAGTGACTCACACTTATGACTGAATATATCCTGAGCAATTAATGAGATTATATATACATACTCACAGAGGAGAATTGATGAGATTATATATACATACACACAGATCAAAATCAGAGAACAATGTATGAACTCTTGTTTTTTCAGAAATAATGTAATCTACATTGATCAACATTTGAAGGATTTTTGTAAGGGGTCCACCATGCCACTAGAACAGTGGCTATTGGGTTTAGATCAGAACTCTGGGCCGCCCATTTCATTGTTTCAATGTTTTCAGTTTGAAGGAACTGCTTTACCCGTTTTGCTGTGTGATAGGGAGTGTTGTCCTGCATGAAAATTGCTGGCTGATTGAGGGATGAACGCAAGGAAGGAGTCACGAGTTGTGGCAGAATGTGGCAGAAAGGTCCAACTCCTGCTGCCGAAAACATTCCTCAAACCATGACACTTCCTCCTCCACCTTTCTCTGACTTCTTTACACATTTTGGGTTCAGTCTTTCCCCAGTTTGTCAACAAACATAATGTTTCCCATCAGACCCAAATAAATTAAACTTGCTTTCATCACTAAAATGAACTCTGGACCACTTTTCCTCTGTCCACAGAACATGCTCCTCAGCAAAGGTGAGTCTAGCTTTTTGATTCTTTCTGCTAACGAAAGGTTTGGTCACTACAGAGTGGGCTTTCAGTCCAAATGCTCTTAAACATTGAGACACTGTATGATGAGACAGATCCTTACCCTGTTCAGTGCTGAACTGGTGAGTGATTCCAGCTGCAGTGATGAACTGATTACCCATGGAGATTCTCCACATTATCCTGTCCTCTCTTGCATTTGTCTTTTGTGGGCGACCAGCCTTCTTGGGGGACTTGAATGAGTTTGTGATGTAAAGATGCAATATTCTAGAAATCACAGACTTGGAATGACCAACTTCTCTTGCTATGGCTAATAGTTTCACCCCTTTGGCCTTCATCTGGATAACCTGCTGCTGGAGGGTTTCAGTCACTTTGGAACGGTTCACCATTTTTGCAAAGTCAGTGAAAACTGCAAAGTTAGGCTGCCAGTTAAATAGGGTTTGTCAGGTAATTAAGGAAATTAGCACCAGGTGCCAGATTAACACCAATAACTTGCAGGAATCTGAAAGTGTTCTCGAATTTTTTCTTCTTTTTCAATTATTTCATATCCATGCTGTGCTTTAGAATATATACAATTTATGCAATAATCTTAAAATACTGCTATTTCGCTCGTGTGTTGTTCTCTAATTTTGATCGCCAGTGTGTGTGTGTATATACATGCATACACACACACACACACACACACACACACACACACACACACACACACCATGTTCATCGCACCCTTCACTGTCAGCTTCGTTCCTCTGGGTATGGTTCCCCTGGGTCTGTCGTCCCACACACCAGACGTGGGATTGATCGTCGGCTGGCGGACTCTGAGCTGTACTGCAGCTCTTTTCTCCATCACTAAAACAAACGAATTGATGGCGTCTGGGGCCTGTTTACAGCTGGGGTCCTTTAATCAATCATTAAACTGCTCTAAAGGAAGCAAGTCTTTCCTCACCACCAGTGGTTTCTGTGAGAGCACTGGCAGGGCTATGTAGAGAAGCAAAGGATTCTGGGTCGGCAGAAGCATACTGGAAAGAAGGAGTGGGTAGTGTTGCTTCCAGCATCTTTAATACGACATTAACACCTTGTGCTCCTAAAACATGTGCATTTGAATTTAAAAAAACGTCACCAAATGCTTACGTAGAATGTACTCAAATGCTCTTCAACCAGTGGGGGCAGATGAGGCATCATTACCACTGCGTACTAAACCCCAGGGCCTCCAGACTTCACATTACCACTGCGTACCAAACCCCAGGGCCTCCAGACTTCACATTACCACTGCGTACCAAACCCCAGGGCCTCCAGGCCTCATTCTTGGCATGTGTTTGATGAGGGCGGGCGTTCTCGTCTAAAAGAGGCCGACACCTCGCCCCGGATTTCTCCGGAAGCGCGGCGCCTCTTAGCAACGTGTCCAAATGGATCTGCAGTGTTCTAAACAGCGACATCTCCTGCAGATTCAGCACAGCAAAACGTAACTCTCATTTTTTCCACTTATAGTGGAATGTGGCTTCTCTGTGCCCAATGTCTCTACAGCGCATATTTGCTGTTTGTTTTGACCACTCGCTCCACAGGGAGAGAAAGAGAAGGAGGAAAAAGATTTAGAAAGAGCAATGGAAACAGTCCACGCCTGCCAAGTGCGTGTCCATATTCTTCTAAAACTATTCAGAGTGATGCAATGGGACTGTTATTGGGTTTCACTGACAGGAAAACCGCAGGTACACACACACACACACACACACACACACACACTACAGGACTGTGGGTGAGACGCACCATGACAGACACTCTGAAGGTCTTTCTTTTCAGACTGTTTCAGTGCCACTGTCTGAAGTCGTATTCAGATGGAGAGGCAGATGCTAAATACGTGCAGCACCTTTATGTGTTTAACAGCACAAAAGGCCGAAAACAACGGAACCCTGTTCACCATCCGCCGTCGTGCAGAGCCAGTAGAGGATGGTTTTGTAGCTCAGGCTTGGGGCTCTGAAGGCCTGTTGGGACAGGATTCTGGCCTGCTTACACCCACAGAGACGCAGATCAGAGGAAGTCATCAAGAGGTCAGCGAGTCTTCCTGAAGCTGAACGTCTCGTGCTGTCCCGTACCTGAATCCGTATCGTGCTTTGGGTTAAGGGAGTGTGTGCACCGCTCGTCTCCTGCTTTCTGCACTGCGGACCAGTCGGTTTACAGCAAACACTCTGAAATGACTGCCTATCACACACTTACAAGCCCTTAGGTCTCTTCGCAGCGCCCGTGTACGCGAATAAATTTCAAATGCATCGAGTAAAAATAATGTAAAACAAGAGTCTCCTCCCCAGTGATTAGAGCTCAAGAGTTCTGGGGAATAACAGACATCGAACATGGACACATCTGCAATCAGTTGAGTGGTTTCCTTTTGCCTACTGATGGTGTTAATTGATAAATGTGCTCATCTGGACTGGGCCCACATCAGGGGGGGTTTCCCCCCCCATTCGTGTGTTTGTATTTTATTAAAGAGAATCTAAAGAGTGGAAAAAGATGAAATGTTGGACTGACAGTATGGTTTATGATGCTTGGCGATTCCACTAGCATGTAGGAACAATCGAAGCTTCTCCTTCTCAACAAGACTCCCTAAATGTTTTAGTCCAGATCTTACGTTTTATGTATTTGGCAGGCACTCTTATCCACAGTGACATATAATTCCAAACATGCTACAGAGATGGCGTTAGGAGTCTTACCCAGGGAGTCTTACTGGTATAGCACAGAGCACTTGGGGTTTGAACCCCAGGCACTCATGGGAAAAGCAGGGCTGTTACCCACTGCTCTATACCAGGCACTGCAGCACTTATGGGAAACTGCATTGCTCCCCTGTGAAAGACAAAAGCATCAGAGCAGCTTGTTGAGTTTATATGAAAATCCATAAACTATTTTGGCTAGGAAGGCATTTGTTGATTGAAAGAACTGTCCAGCACGAAGTCAGTGAGTGTAATGCATGACAGTGCTTCAGTTATTTATAGAAACACCAACCCCTCCTCCTCACTACGTCCTGAAAGAACCACACTGCACCCAGAGTACTCGAGTCCAGACACACAAATAAAACTTTCTCCACCTGCCAAGCCTCTGCTGCTGTCATAGAGGCACTGATTTCTACACGCGGTTTCTAGGATATACAGCAGAAGCTGTATTATCTCAGCCTATAAACGAAAAGCTTCGTCTGCATCAGACCATGAAGCCGTTGGGCTCTGCTCCATAAGACAGACGGGGAAGTCAGATCGGTCCACGAATGCCGTGATGCGTCTTCAGAAGATCAGCTAAGACGTGACTTCACTGCCTTTCCCAGAGACCAGGGAGCATGCTGAACAGCTGAGGTGCATCCAGGCCTTACGAAGCGTCTGAACGGAGCTGACAGAGCCCCTCCCCTCCCGGACGGACGGCAGACTGATGAGGGAGTGGGGAGAGGGGAGAGGTGCCCGCAGGTGGACAGCCTGGGTGAAACCTGAGCTGTATAATACACACAGCCTTCTGGTGATTCCTGTCTGGGCCTCTCCAGCAGGGAAACGAGCCCCATTCCCCCCATCTCTTGCACATATTTCAGGAGTTTCCAAATCACCCTTGCTGACCTGTGACAATCGAAAGAAAACCACAGACACAAAAAGGCTCCAGGAACACCGGCTTTAATTAAACAATAACGACTCTGAGAAGCTCCCGCGGACGAGGTTTCTCCACTCAACATGTTGAAGAAACGGATATAATGTGTCGTGCCTCGTCATGGCGAACAGCTCCAGCGCTGGCTCACACTCGGCCGGGCGTGGGGTCGGGCTGGAGCTCACAGAAGCGTTGTCCTGTACCGTTTGTAAGACCAAGTCAAGCCCCCACATGTGACTTTCTCCCCAAGCAGCTCGGCCTGTTGTAGATGATGGCCTTCCGGAATGCCCGTTACGTTCCAGAACACCAGGAAATACATTACAGAAAAGAACATTCCGGAAATACGCCTGAATTCAAGGAGCGGAACCAGAAATGAAACCAGTTTGTACTTGGTTCTGAAGACCAGATCCCATGGTGTGTTTTGGTGCAGATTTTTTTTTACTTTTGTTGTTTTTAATAGTAATAATAAAAAACAGAAACAGACAACTACAAAATATATCTCATCATCATCCATCTCCTGGATATTCAGTTAAAATGTGTGTGATGAATAAACACAGCAGAGCCTCTAGGTGACATAGTATGATTAGGTAAAGAGACGGACTGTTCCATCAGCCCCGGAGGAGAAGACCCAGGGCTGGGTGGGGTGGAAGACCACATCCAACACCCCCAGGTCATGGGTGATGGTATGACCCTTCAGAACTTTAACCGGGACGATGAGTGGATTCTGCAACAGGTCGCTGGAAGGGACAAACACAAGGAAACGCAAATCAGTGCATCAGACAATGAAGGCTTTAAAGGAAGGGAGATACTTCTGTGCAGGAAAGTGTTGGGAGACTTATAGTTACAATAAAACCTACGTGACTGGAAATGTGGTTTGCAGTATATACATCAACTAGACTAGAGAGTTAAAGGGAGGGGGGCATCATTACATCCTCTGGCTGAGTATATGGAGATCTACTGAGGGCAGCTGAGTATATGGAGATCTACTGAGGGCAGCTGAGTATATGGAGATCTACTGAGGGCAGCTGATGAAGGGTTTTGGTCTAGACTTCTGTTGTCATGGACAGACCATTACTGCGTTCCTGACCAAACCGGCTGGATGGGAGTCTGCCATGCAGACAGACTGGAACCCAGGCCAAGATATGGAGTATTAACGAAAGAATAAGAGAGACAGAATCAGTTACACTCACTTGTAGACCATGCCGTGACAGACAATAACTGTGCCGTCGTCTGACCCCGAAGCAAACAGGGGGTAGTGCTTGTGATAAGCCACACCCCTCAGAGCCTTCTTGTGGTGCCTGGTTGGCCAGGAAGATAAGAGAGACAGGAGTGAGGAGTGGTGACAGCAGAAGTGCATGTGCATAAAGGCCCGCCTCCAATCAATCAGCGTTTGGTCATTTGTAAGTATTAAAAAAAAAAAAAAAAAAAACATGGAATTCAAAACCATAGAACTTGTTCAAAAAGGAATAGAGTGAAAGATACAAAAGCACAATGCTACACACAATGAATTCATTAATGAAACTCATCAATACACACAATGAATTCATTAATGAAACTCATCAATACACACACAACACAACAGGTCACTCATCACATCAACGGGATTCATCACCAGCACTAAGGATCAAAGCTTTCCAGAGTGCAGGAGAATGAAGCTCTTTTTGTGTTGGTTTTTTTACTGGATGGTGTGTATCTGCCAGGACATTCAGGGCTCATGAAGGCACTGTGTGTATAGAGGAGTGCAGCCATAAACCTCTACTGTCCAGAACAATTCAAATTTCTCTACCAGACAATATAAAATGTTAAAATACCTTCTACAGGAGACAGACAGAAATTCCTCAGGATTTCTGTGCTCTGTCCTGTTTTCTTTTAAATCCTTAAATCATTTTCTTTTAAATACAAGTGCTTTTGCCATCAGTGAAATAATATTTGTTTCACCTCAATTCCTAAAAAACTGGACCATTTCTACCTCTGTTACGTTTACTTTAACTGGCTTCAGATGTAATCCACTCTTCCTAAAATCAATCGCCTTCATTCACAAGGAGATGATCTGATTTGCTCCATTCTGTCCTGTGTCTCTGGCCTGAAGTAATCCCTGTAATCTCAAACTCAGTAATCCCTGTAATCTCAAAGTCCTCAGAATCTTCTGAACAGACCGAAGTGTAGCCAGTGGTGCAGATGCCAGGTGGGATGCCTGACTCACCGGAGCACTTTGTAAGGCTTCGTGGACAGATCCAGATCGAACCACGCCAGACGACAATCGTAGCTGCCACAGATCACGTTGTCACCTGGGCAAACAGAACACAGCAGCTTACAGCAGCAGAACGGAGGTCTTCTGGCCTGCTCTCACCTCGGCTTGAGAAACCCTTGTGCTCAGGTAGCACATGGCACCGGTCAGCATTAATCAGCTCGAGAGCCAGTTTAACGAGGCTCTCAGATGGGCCCTTCCCCAGGTACAGGGGCCCCAAGAGGGGACGTACCTCCAGGGTGGACAGCCATGCTGGAGATCCACTTGCAGTTGGCCGTGAGCTTCTTGGTGAGCTCCTGCTTGATGAGGTTGTAGACGCGCACGTAGCGCTGTGTAGCCACAAGGAAGTAGGGCCGGGAGGGGTGGAAGGATACGCACTGCACCGCGCCCTTGTTCCGGCGGAAGGGGTTCTGCGTGCGTCGCTTGCTCACCTGGTGGATCACCACCTGCAGACTGCTGCCCTCGTCTGGCATGACACAGGCCAGGTAGTCCCCTCGGCCATGCCAACTCACCTGCCTTACAGCCTAGAGAGAGAGAGAGAGAGAGAGAGAGAGAGAGAGAGAGAGGGAGAGAGAATATCAATGCACACAATACATACATTTATGTATATATTATGTATATATTTTTATTCCTTTTTTCAGTTTTATCACTTTTAATAATAATAATTCTGTTAATCGCTTTGACGACAGCTGTTGTTTACAATTTGTGCCAATAAAGTTATTTGAATTTGATTAAAGCGCAAGAGAGGACGGTGAGATATTACGACACAAAGGTCAAAGGTCAAAGTCATTGTGCGGTAGCCTCACCAGCATTAATGCGATTACAACCTCAGAGACACGGTGAGACCTCATTCACAGCCACCGTTAACAACGCCGCCGGCTTGGACGGCCTTGCCAGCGCCTCGGGATGCTTCTCCGGTTCCAGTAGTTTTAATTGGACACTGGAGGCGTCTTAAATTTCTTTCCATTTCAAGAAAAGGATGACCACAAGCTTGTGGGTTTAGCCAGCAGTGAAATACCTCATGGCTGTAGCTCATTTGAGGGAAGGGGGGAGTGAAGAGAGTGGTGGACGACAAAATGTGGTCGTTTCATCGTGGTGTGTACAGCGCATCGCAACTCCACTGTCGACGTCACACACTCACTCACACCTCCGCTAGTGTGTGTGTGTGAGGTGACCGAAGGGGGTCTGAGTAACAACGCAATACAGCCAAAACTCTACAGTGCTACACCAAGAATAGTGTGTGTGTACAGGTGTGTCCTAGTGTGTGTGTGTGTGTGTGTGTGCGCGCGTGCGCTTCCAGGGTACCTTGGGGTGTGTGAGAATGAGTCGCTGGCCTTGCTCGTGACCTTTGCCCTCTGCGACGGTCCACTGCACCTGCTGATCCTTGACCTCCTCTGCTTCCTCATAGGAGGCGATGAGTTGGTCAGTAGCACTGCAGATAAACTTGTCTCCCAGGCCAGGATTGAACAGGAGCACAGTCTCACCACTGCACAGAGAGTGAGGGAGAACAACAGGTTACTCAGCACTGATCTATTCAGCATCTCTCACATACGCCGCTTCAGTGGGATAGAAGAAGGTATGACTGATCTCCTCTGTGAACTTGTACTGACCACAGTGCTCACATGCACTGATACAATTGTGTTCTATTTGTTTAATTTTGTTTTCTCTTCCAGAAGCAAAAGCAGCTTCACAGAATCTGGGTGCAGACATTCACTGAACAAACCAGGACACTGACAAAACAAAACAAAACAAATAAAACTCCAAAAATGCTTCCACAGAGGATATGAAGAAACCCTGACAGGAAGCAGGACTCAAACATGAACCCAAACACTACTTCAGGGAGTATTTAAAGATAAGTACTTAAAGGAAAAAATGTTACATACTAATACGAGATGTTATGTAGTATTTTACACATTATACTAAATATTAACAGAATAATTTGAGGAGTATTTTTTTTTAGGATAAGAGTTTTATCATGGTTGATTCACACATCAACGTGGTAAGGTCACATGAAGTGTCCCTCCACCTCACCAGAAAGGGGCAGGGCTTACTAGCTCACGGCGACAAGGCTCACGCTAGGGGCGGGGCTCCACGCCACACTCTTCACTGGCCCGCCCACCTCCAGCGTCTTCAGGCAGCGTGCCGTGCTCACCTCCCAGAAACGCACTGTGCAGTCGTCCGAGCCTGCAGGTCAAAACATCAAAACACACGCTAGCGGAGGCCCTAAAGTTTCATTAAAACCAAGACGCAGACTGATCATCATCGCTAGGGAAGGCAATTTCCCCAAAGATACGATTTGTATGATTGTGCAAGTTTGGGTGTGTTTGAATGTGTATGGAATGCATGAGTGTGAGTGTGTTTGTGTGTGTGTGTGTGTGTTTTTGTGGCAAAAACACCACCAAATCATACACACATGCACAAATAAAAAAAATTATAAAAATCACCCAGACTGGACAACTGCCTCTCTGCAGTGTATCAGACAACACAGCCTGATCAGGACCTGAAGACCAGCTCACACCCCCTCCTCCCTCCCCCTCCCCTGGTACCCCCTCCCCCAGATTCGTGAACAGCCAAATGTTGAGTGCGAAAGCTCTAGTTTTGAAGCTTTTATACCTGCACGCTTCATAAATGCTGTAAAACCCACTGGGGGAGCAGGGGCCTAGCGGGCGGCTGTCCGGCCAGAGGGTGGAGTGTAATAACTCAAAAAAACCATGATGGGTTTTTAAGTAGTGAGCACAGTGCGGCTGGATATAGCAGAACGGGGCGTGGCCAGGGGACTCGCCTGGCACACATAGCTGTGGTGTCCTGGGCAACCATCTCTGGTCGGGCCCGGAGCACGCTGCGGACGCTGGGCCGGGCGTGTGCTGTACACGCGTGTGCTGTACACGCCGTACATCTGCACACAGGCTTCCCTGTGTGTAATTATAGCAGCGCTCGCAAACGTAAATCACACTGAGGGTTGACATTTGTTTTTATGTCAAATGCTTGACAGAGATGCGCATTACAAGAAACTTTAAAGATGTACAAAAAATCCCTTGTTTACAGCATTTTTAAGATCAAGTCAATGCAAATGTATATAAACAAAAACTAAATACATGCAAAAAAAAAAAAAAAAAGAGAAAGTGGCACATCAGCAGTCATTTCCTGGTATGATGTATCCCAGAATGCCCTTCTGAGTGATGAATGGTGGTGATCTGATTTATTTTGCTGCGTGGTTCACATGGCTAAACACTTCCTGTGGGGGGGGGCCCTAGCTCCACCTCCTGTTGACCCCATGCACCTCCTGGCTCTGCCCCACTAACTTTCAGTGGTGTTTTTTACCATCTCATGGCTGTGTGGATGGACTGTGCTCTGGGAAACGGAGGAAGTTTTTAGTCGTTTATTCAGGAACAGTGAGATACTCAACACTATTTTAACTATTTCGCTGTGAGACATCTCCTTATATAACAATGACAGGGTCTCAACGATTGGGTACCACCACTGTTCCCATAGCGCCGTAATGACTTGGCCGATATGTACATGATGAGGGAGGGTGCTACATGCGTGAGTGTGTGTGTTGTGTGTGTGTGTGTGTGCGTACAGACACACGCGTGTACCCATCCAAGCGCCCGGCAGAGATACCCCTGGCCACACGAGCCTGTGGAATGCATGATGGGCTGGAGGCGGAGCCTCTGGCTCCTCCCACAGAGGGCTCACACTGGGACTACGTGTGTGTCGTGACACAGCTTCAAAACAATTAAAGGTTGTTAAACTTCAGAGGAAGAATGTCTGCATGCAGAACAGGGGAAGAAGGGCACCAGCAATTTGTGAAGTGGATCAAAACAAACAAATGTTTCATTATTTTATATTTACACACACACACACACACACACACACACACACACGCGCGCGCGCGCACACGCGCACACACGCGCACACACGCGCACACGCGCACACACGCGCACACACGCGCACACGCGCACACGCCCTTTGAGGTACAACAAAAATGTTACAAACTTGTGAAGTTTCCTGAAACATGTTGTTCGTTTTTGTAACGTGTCTGGGTCTTTTACTACCACTGGTACAGGCGCTACTCAAGAAGAGTTTCCAGTTCGTTTTCCGATACAGCGTCTGGAAAGCTACACGTCACAGTCTACAGAAAGTGTTTAACCGAGAGCTCGACCGAACTATTAATCGTTAATCCTAGCGGTGGACACATTTTAAGATGATTAAAGCCCTTTATTCTGTTTTTATTTGTTTTTGAGTAAACTCCACACTCGAATTCCAACATGTATTTTAAATAGTTACATATGGCAAACCCAGTTGAACTGTGTGAACTAATGTCCTGCGAGTCAGGACAAACAGGCTGAGCTGTGTGGAAAAGCTCAGCTACACGAGTGACGTTAGAGCACTTAACCAGCACGACCAACGGCGGGGGGACCCTGAGGCTTCCGGCTGGGTGAGGGAGCGCAACGACTGGGAGGTCGTCATCTGCCTTTTTTTTTTTACTGTGGGAAAGGACATTTTATTACTGCCTTAATATATTTTACAGCAAGACAAAAGGGCGGCCCTGACTACAGTGGCTTCACATGTGGGCTTTATGGAGTCCTTTGTCATGGACGGCCTAACAGATACTGGCATTAAATTAATACCAGCCCCTCCCATGCCCTGCCCATCAATTATTTCCAACCCCTCCCACTTCCGCCTCGGTCATATCTGCACTTCTGTATCCATTACCATACCCCCAACCGGAAAACGTGGATTTGATACAGACTCCTAAATATGGTACTAATGCCTAGAACTGCAGGCCAGTTTGGCAGGTCTGGTAGAATGGACAGGAGGCCCTGCGCTGCGAACACCAGGCTCCAGACCCTGGGCGAGCCGCCTCCCGTTTACTAACGACCGAGATGAGATCGTTACCGACGAGTCTCATTTAAGTGACCTGCACCACCGCGGTTTGTTAGGATATCGTTGGCTCTCTCTGCCGGCCGCCGCTCCCCTCGCTGGAGCACAGAGGCTTGGCCTCCGCGTTATTAAAATGATTCCTTTCCTACCACGGTTCTTTCATATATTTTATATCCCGTAGGCTAATGGCAATCAGATGGCTGAGATCCTAGAGAGAAATCACTCAACTGTGGCGCATTTATGTATCTGAAGGAAGACGGAACCGAGAGGGTCGGTAATGACCTACAGACTCTACAGACTCGGCTCCTGGGCCAGAAAAACGGGGGGGGGGGGGGGGGGGGGGGGGGGGGGGGGGGGGGGGGGGGGGGGGGGGGGGGGGGGGGGGGGGGGGGG